>JAJIBD010008639.1:0-83884 GCA_021461705.1 Cryptotis parvus | reverse complement strand
TCACACACCCCTCTCTGTTCTCTTCCCTCTTTCAGTCAGGCCTCCTGCCTATACCCCAAAGAGCATTTTTTGGGGGTGCTGAGGGCAAGAAGCACAGCCCCTGTTTTCCTAGGGAGGGACATGTGCCATGGCCAAGTCCACAGAGCTGGGGGGGTCTTGGTTCCTTTGAAGTTGGGTGAGGAGACGGTCATTGCTCTTTCCTGAGTTCACCTTCCTGTGGTAAGGCAGGGATCCCAACATGGAAGGCCCCTTTCAAAGACCCCCAGACTCTTCCATGGTGCTCCAGCACCCCAGCCCGCCACCCTGGGTCCTCTGCCTCCTGGCTGTAGCCTTCCATGTTCCCACCTGCCATGCCAGAGACGTCGCCAGGGCCACAGAGAGCAGTAAACATGCCCGCGTAATGAATGTCTTAACAACTTATTACAATCCTCAGCTAATTAATCACAAAAGCTAAACATGCCGTCTCACCCTCTTAATGTGCTAATGTTCTAATTATTATGCCTCAATTAAGAGGCAGGCAGCGTTCCTTGCTTGCAAGTGCGTGTTTAATAAGGGTTTGCACTGGCTCCAGAGATCAGGAGGGTGCGGAGCCTGGTGTGGGGGGGCCAACACCGGAAGGAGGCGGGTGTGGGGGGGAGAGGATTCCTTCCCTGTGTCCCACTGGTACTGTGGGCCGGCAGCCGACAGCCTGTCTCCGGGATCGCCTTGTTGGATGAACACTGAGTGCTGAGTCCCTTCTGGGTCCTGGACGGGGGAAAAAACAGTCCCAGGACAGTTGTGCGCATGCACTGGCGCCTTTCTGCAGCCCAGCCACGTGAGTCAGAGAAAATACAAAGCGGGAAAATGATGGAAATGGAAATCCAACAGCAAATGTCAGATATCAAGGCTAGGTCTGCTGCCAAGAATACTCCAAATATGTAATGGGTGGTTTAAAAAATTGCAAAACTGCTGGCCTGATAATTTTGATTGATCTGGGTTTTTTTTTTGTTTGTTTTTTGGGTCACACCCAGCAATGCTTAAGGGTTACTCCTGGCTCTGCACTCAGGAATTACTCCCGCAGTGCTCGGGGACCGTATGGGATGCCAAGTATCGAACCCGGGCTGGCATGGGCCGGCGCGTGCAAGGCAAAAGCCCTATCCGCTGGGCTATTGCGCCAGCCCCTTGTTGTATTTTTCTCTTTGGGTCACACCTGGCCTTGGTCAGGGTTAACTCCTGGCTCTGCCTCGGGAATTACTCCTGGCAGTGCTCAGGGGACCATGTGGGATGCTGGGGATCAAACCTGGATTGGGCATGTGTAAGGCAACCGCCCTTCCTGCTGGACTATTGCTTCAGCCCTTTCACTGAACTGGTGTTTTGTTTGTTTGGGAGGCCACACCGAGCAGTACTCAGGGGCTAGTCCTGGATGGTGCTTAGCAGTGCTCTGGGGAATTACAGGTGGTGCTGCAAATTCCAGTCAGCTTCTCTGCCTGGTATACCAGCCTGCAAGGCAAACTCCTTAGCTCCCGCCCAATACTGCTGACACACTTTTTCCAGTTCATCTCCTCCTGGGATTTATAATGACCAGCTGCTAGCTTATACCTCATCACCCCCAGGTGGCGCTTGTGACCCCGCTTCTCTCCAGGAAGGTGGACCAACAGTTTGCCTTCCTATCCCACCTACCAGAGACTCGTGATCTTCCCGAATCTTTGATGGCTTCCAGTGCACAGACCTGCAGTTGCACCCAAAGCCTCAGGCAGCTTCAGTCAGTTTGAGGCCCTTCCCAGCAAAGACGGGGCCAAGCAGCTGTTCTCCGCCAACTCAATGTCCTGCAGACCCCTTTCTTCATCATCTTGCTGCGTGGTCAACCCCACGCAACCCCACAGAGCAAGCTGATACCTCAGCCTCCTTCCTCCAGACATTGGGGTATGCGGGACTCCTGACCAATTGGACAATAAAAACTAAGAATGTGAATTGATCAAATAGGAACCAGGGAGACAGTGCCAGGATGAGGGTATGCGATCTGCAAAGTGGCAGGTCAACAATCGGTGATACAGAAAACTTCCGTGGCACCAGAGTGCATGTACTTCCTGCTCGCATTTATGATATTCCCCCTATACTGAGCTACTTCCCTCCACTGACAGGAAGCAGCTGCCTCTATTGCATTCACTTTTGCTATTAAAAGCCTGCTGTTATTTCCACCCGATTTAGAGTTGGCCGCAACCTGCCTCATTCCTCCAGCTACAGAGTCACGCAATGTGAGACACTTTCTAGCACATATGCCCTGGTGAACCATCACAGAAATGCAGCAGGAGTCGCCCACCATTATTTGGTTTTTATTCCAAAAATGACAACCTGTCTGTCAATTGAGTGATAACCAAATGTATGAAGCTCAAAGAACAAGTCCACTGGTGTTTGGTCTGTGGCAATGCCTTTGTTAAAATGTCCGTGCCACCGAACTCCCATGGAGATGAAAGAAACCCTGTTCCCACAGGTACAGAGCCTCTTCTGCATTCGGGACAGCTGCCCAGCAAATGGTTAACTCTGAGCTCGAGGTCCGAGTGAACCCCATCAAACAGCCTCAGAGCTCAAGCGCAGTCAGAGCTTATGCATTTTTCATTTCAAATGGGGACACGCCAGGTTTCATACCTACGAAGAAGATAAACCATAAAGATGTCATTCTGGCGGTAGGCGGAGAGAAGCACGCCCTAGGATTTTCATTAGAAGGAGGTTTCAGAGTTTTTGCAACCCTGGGATGGGCTTAGAATGATTATCATTCTTTCAGCTCGCCCCTGTAAATGGGAGGCACAAAGATTCAGAGGCATAAAGGTACAGAGACGCCATAGGGTGCAGAGAGTAGGGACAGAGCTCCAGGACTGTGACAATGACCTGTGACAAGCAACCTGTGACCTTCCACCACAGAGCTGCTGGGACCAAGAGCCCCACCCATTTCTCATCGCAAAGATCAGCAAGAGCCTTCTCCCATAGCTGAAGAGCACAGCAACAAGCTCCATCTACCAAGCTCTTTCTTTTCTCCCTTAAAAAATTGTTGCACTTAGTATAGTAGTCAAGATATGGAAACAACCCAGTGCTCAACTATGGGTGCACAGATCAAGGAGTCGTGGTTTACTCACACAATGGAATACTATGAAGCTCTACAAAAAGGACAAAGTCATGCCATATGCCAGTCACCTGGATGGCTCTAGAGGATATCATGTTGAGTGAAGTCAATCAGAAGGAAAGGGACAGATGAAAAATCATCTCTCTTGTGTGGTACTTAAAGATACACACAACAAGGTGGCAACAGAGGCCCAAAGGCAACATAATGGGAGAAGTGATTCACATAGTTCGAGGTGGTAGGTGTTGGAGAGGGAGGTGGGCACACTGGTAATGGTTCCAGTGTTGGAATTATGTGTCTGAGAAACCACTATTAATAGTATTGTAAACCACAGAATCTGAAAGAAAGAAAGAAAGAAAGAGAGAGAGAAAGAAAGAAAGAAAGAAAGAAAGAAAGAAAGAAAGAAAGGAAGGAAGGAAGGAAGGAAGGAAGGAAGGAAGGAAGGAAGGAAGGAAGGAAGGAAGGAAGGAAGGAAGGGGAAGGAAGGAAGGAAGGAAGGAAGGAAGGAAGGAAGGAAGGAAGGAAGGAAGGAAGGAAGGAAGGAAGGAAGGAAGGAAGGAAGGAAAGGAAGGGAAGGAAGGAAGGGAGGAAGGAAGGAAGGAAGGAAGGAAGGAAGGAAGGAAGGAAGGAAGGAAGGAAGGAAGGAAGGAAGGAAGAAAGAAGGAAAGAAAGAAAGAAAGAAAGAAAGAAAGAAAGAAAGAAAGAAAGAAAGAAAGAAAGAAAGAAAGAAAGAAAGAAAGAAAGAAAGAAAGAAAGAAAGAAAGAAAGAAATTAAAGTCAGCTGACCCCTTTTCTCTCTGCTTCGATCTTGTTGTCATCAGTGAACACATTAATTACAGTAAAGTGCCATCGTCCTATGTGGGCCCATAAGCTCTGCAGGTTAAACCAAAGCCAGTTATTCTGCAACTGCCCAAAATCAAGCTTTCGTTTTCTAGCATTAATTACTCCATGATATTTTCCTACGTCACTGGCCAGGAAACTTCCAGGCAGGACAGACATCTCCGGACGGTATCTGAGATGACAGATCATTTACCCAATAATGCCCATAGAAATACATGTTTCTTCCAAATGAATCTCAATAGGAAACATCATGTGCCCACTCCCCCTGTCCCCCCGCCTCATGACCCAAATAAAGAGAATTATACAGGAGAGAGGAAGGTTCGGGAACTGACAGAGGAGCTGGTAGTTCAACGATGCCTCCAAGACAGACCAGGAGGCGGAGGGAAGAATGAGTATGGACAGAAACCCGAGTGGACATCTATCATAGCCGGCCACAGTTCTTGCAGAAACACCCCCAAAAAAAGGCAGAAAGGGACCAATAAACACCACCATTACACATAACCAAACTTGGGGCTCAGCAAAACCTCATCAAGGACCAGAGGGGAGATGTCTAGAAGCTTCCCTCTGGGCAAGACATCCTGGTAAATGCAGAGGAAGGCAGAGAAGGGCAGCACATGGACGTAGGCGTTGCAAATGGGCGAGCCTGTCCATCTGTCTGAGCACAGATGTGCGTTCCTGCATTTTGTCTGTGAAGGCGGGAGCCACTTCGCAGGAGGAAGGCCCTCCGCCATCTGACACGCACATAAAACGCGGTGGGAAAGTGGCTCTGGCCTCATTGTACATCAATGCTGTATTTAATGTGTTGGTAAATACAGTTGTTGGCTGTTCCAGGGGAGAATTATGCCTCATCTGCCGGGCGGAAAGGGGGGGGTGTGATGTCATCTTCAATTGCTGTTGCAAAGAAATAGGATGAAATTATGAGCAATTAGGAAAAGAAATCTTGGGTCCCCGCGGCAGCTTGGATTTTTATTGGAAATCCTGTCTGCCTGGTTAAGAGATGAGCGCCACCACATCAACAGGTGGGGGTCCGGCCCTGGAAGAGCCAAGAGTTCTATATACAGGGAGGGAGTTTCCATAGTGCAAATGTGGGAGGTGATGGAAGGCCTGAAGGGTGCAGGATAGGGCAGTGGCAGGAGGTCGGGGAGAAGCTCTTCTAAGAGTGAGGCATGTTTACAAGCCTTCTGCAAATGTGATTTAGAAAACCCTCATCTCCCGATGCCAATGTTTGAGATAACAAGTGGTTCACCAGGCAACCGAGAACAGTGGCCTCGGGGGAGGTGCCGTGGGGAAAGCACAGATCTGGGTCTGAGGGAAGGGGAACCAGGACTGCAGCTCAGCTCTACCCCAACAGTCTGTCTGCAGGAGCCTATTCTCAATTCTGGCTGCAGTGACTTGGATGAGGTGCAAATGCCTGGCCATTAGCCTCCTCCCCAAACAGAAGGAGCCCCCGACCTTTAAGACTCACTCGCTCTTTTTCTTTAAGTGCTGTGGATACAAAGTTCTTGACAGTTGCAGTTTACGCTGACAATAATTCAAAACCAATCCCTCCACCACTGTCAGCTTCCCTCCACCTGTGTTCCCACACCCCTCCCTCCCCCACCTCCACATACTCGGCAGCTCAGGGACTACTCCCAGCTCTGTGCTCAGGAGTGATCCCTGGCAGTGCTAGAGATTAAACCTCCACATCTTCTGGCTGTGAGTCACTCCCTCTCCCTTCCCATTGCCCCTCGGGCCTGTGCCCTACACACAGGAGCAGTGGGTGGGACCGAAACCTCATACCCACCCATCACGTTCAGGAGGTGGATTTTCATGGATCACCTTCATCAGGGCCATGAAATTTCCTTGCTCAAAATATACACGTCCTTCGACAAGAAGCATTACCTGCCAATATCCTTCTCTCCCCTTTTTGTCTCTCATCAGCACCCACCTTGGACTAGGATTTTCTTACAACCCAGACAATCCAGAATGTTCCTGCCCACTGACACGAATGAGTGGCAAACACTGGACCACAAGCGGTGTGAACAATAAGGGTGAAGGCCCCTGTGAATCAGATCGAGCAGCCAAATGATGACCAGGTCACCATGACTTGATTTGAGTCTATTTTTTAGTTTATTTAATATATATTTTATTTTATTAATTTTTATTGCATCACTGTGAGATACACAATTCTTTCATGATGAGGTTTCAGTCATACAATGTTCCAACACCCATCCCTCCACCTCTGTGAATTTCCCCACACCAATGTCCCCAATATCCCTCCTGCCCCCAACAGCCACCACTACTTGCCTCTATGGTAGACACTTTTCTTCTTTCTCCCTGTCTCTCCTTTTGGGCATTATGGTTTGCAATACAGATACTGAGAGGCATCATGTTTGGTTTTGCCCACTCCCAGCACACATCTCCCATCCAGAACGACCCCTTCCAACCACCATCATTCTCTATTCCAACTGCCCTTGAGGCAGGCTTCCAACCGCAGACCAATGCTCCAGGCCTGTGTTTCTACTGTGCTCCAACTTTAGTCTCATACTAGTTTCATACTAGTCTTGATTCTCGTTATTCATGTTCTAAAATTCCACCCACTTGCACCGGGTCATTAGGTTTAACGTGATCGGGCCCCCAAGACACATGACATAAGCTTGGAGTCCGAGTACTGCTCAGCCTCAGAGAGACCAGCAGCCCCCTAAGCCCTCCATCTCCTGAGATCTTATCATCTCTTCACACTTCAGCCATTGTCTAACTCTGCATGACCTAGAAATGTGCAGAAATAGAGCCACATTCCGAGTCTGCCCAGGCTCCGGGTGTGAACCAAGCAAAGCTTCTGGGTTGGGGACGTGACCCTCGAGCATCTACTTTTGCTCAAATAAACTGTTCACTGTCCTTGCTTTCCTGACTTACCCTTCAATTTGTCCCATCAATCAAGCTGGGATCTGAACTCCTCCATGGGTCAGGAACATCAGTGTCTGCCCTGACCTGCCTTTTGCTCACATCTCCAGGCCCTTTGCTCAGCCCATTTGAGCTGTAAGTAAAGAAGACTCAGCCAAGGAAGAGACCCAGTGTGTCAGGGTATTCTGGAAAGCATGACTGTAGGCATGTGTATTTGTACATGTGGAGCCGATGCAGGTGTGTGACAATGAACATGCATGCAAGTGTGTCTGGGCTGTGAATCTGAGTGTACACATGTGAGAATGCATGTGTAAGGGCTGTGAGTGCACAAACATGAAAATAAGTGTATGTCAATGGAAGAGAGTGTACCCTGAGATTGTGTGCATGTGAGAATGAGGAGTATGTGCATGCAGGACTGTGTGTCTATGTGGTATGGGAGTACATGTATGTGAGAATGGGGTGTGCAAGTGTGTGAGCAGATGCTAGAGTTTGTGTGTGTGTGTGTGGACGGGGAGTGCATGTGTGTGAGTAGATTCAGGACTGTGTCCATGCCCTGGGAGATAAGCATGTGAGAGTGTGTGGTGTGTGTGTGTTAGCGTGTGTGTGGACAGTAGTGCATGCACATGAGAACGAGTGTGTGTGCACAGACTATAGAGTGTGCGTGTGGTGCATGTGCCCCCACATATGTATGTGGGAACCTCATTGTCATGTGTACTCAAATGCTGCTTTTCTCAACTGGGATTGCACGACTGTGGGCCCCAGGATATTCCAAGGGGGACAGAGATGAAAACTGTGAAACTGGGGTAGTAGGCTCACAGCACAAGACCAGGGACCCACAGAGGGAAGGGAGAAGAGAAGAAAATGGAGGTGACCAGGGAAAGGTTGAGAAAGATGCATCTGGCAGCTCCCGACCCAACTCTGCTTTTCTGGGTAAATAACTAAATTGCCTCTTTCCTCCCGGCCTCCTCTGCCACCTCTGTTGTCACTTGCGAACTTCAAGGACTCACAACGTGGAAACTCTGGTTCTTTGAAGAAGAAGAAGAAAACAGTTACCTTCAAAAGCAGCCTCCACAGCCGTGTGGCGCTGACCCAAACAGCTCCACATCATGGTTCTCCCCTGTCATGGGTTTCCAATTCTTCAAGTGCAAACCGATGGGGCTTCCCCCTG
This sequence comes from Cryptotis parvus, assembly GCA_021461705.1. Classification (NCBI taxonomy): domain Eukaryota; kingdom Metazoa; phylum Chordata; class Mammalia; order Eulipotyphla; family Soricidae; genus Cryptotis; species Cryptotis parvus. The sequence continues at coordinate 75,899 of JAJIBD010008639.1, read as the reverse complement.
CCCGATATCACACATCATAATTGGTTATAATTAGGAATAAATTGCTTCTGGGGAGGAGGAAAGCACTCAGTAAGGTTAAGAAGAAATGTGTCTTTAATGTCAAGGCAACTTGCTTATTTACATTCATTCGTGGGGTGGGAAACCGTGAGTCACCTGGGCCGGGAAAGTGGGGGTGCAAAGCCACATGCACAGAACTGCAAGACAGAGCCCGGACCCAGGAAACGGGGCACCTCAGCTCCAGGTTGTGCCCCTGCCCCCAGCTTGTGACCTGGGTAAAATATAACCCAGTGTTGTCTCTCTTAGGGGTACACTGAAATGGGGGTGTCTTGCAGAGCAATGACCTCTAGCAATTTCTAGAATTCTGTGAGTGAGCCCAGAACCCCTTCTGCCTGGACAACAGGACAATTCAGAGCCAGGAGTGTGAAATGATGCCGTGAATCCATGCACACAGGAGTGGGTGAGCGTCCGGGGGATGGGCCTGAGGCTTCGGAGGCTGTGGGGTGGGTGCAGGGGAGACCCCCAGTGTTGGGGAGAGAAATACATCCCCAGCCTCTGCAGGCACTGTTGGGAGTGAAATACCAATATTTCCCCCATAAATCCCCGGCTAATAAGGACCCCACGACAGAAGGGCTTTTTTATAACCTCAAGGCCAGGGAGGGGGTGATAATTGATGGCACAGACAGCTGGCACTGTGATCTGATATAAATTAAATCATCTTTATTGTTGCCCGTTCTCTGCAATCTCTCCCCCTGAAGCCCCTTTTCAGCCTGTCTCTGAACCAATCCTGAGGAGATGGTGCGGTGGCTTCACTTAAGAAATGGTCAGAGCTTGAGCGGGAAAGAAGATGAGAAGAGCATGACGCTGGGACACAATCTCTTCTCCCTCATTCTCCACTGAGCCGCAACACCCTCCCCTTCTCCCCCCGGCCCATTAAGGGCCTTCAGGGTCTCTGGGGCAACACACAACATGAGATGAGGAAGACAAGGCCAGGCCACTATGAGGACCCAGGAACAGAGAGACATCAGGGAGGGGGTGAGCAGAGGAGGAAGGTGACCCCTGGTGACAGCCTGGAGAGGGACTTGGTGTACAGCCAAAGAGAAGTCCCTGAGGCAGGAAGTGAACTCAGGTTATGGACTTTGAACTCTGAACTCTGAAGCCAGTGATGGGAGGCCAGAGGCATCTGCATTCTGAGTCCCTTCATTCACACCCCCTGCAAATCACCAGACCGCCAAAGTGGCCAGGCAGAGGCCAGCTGAAGGGCTGCAGAGTTATGTGTTGGACACCAGAGTGGCCATCTCCATAGATCAGCTCCGATATAGCTGGACCTGGGAGAGTCCCCACACCACTATGGCCACTGGCTGTGTCTGTCCTGGGATCTGGACAAGAGACGCTAAGTTACAAACCTTTGATTTTTCATCTGGGGCTAATAACCGCCTCTTTTTAGGTGACTGAAATGATTTAAGGAGACAAGGCTCATAGTGGCCAATAACATGCCTTCACTGACACTTACTGCATCCACTTACAATGCTGGGGTGTGTGCTGGCCGTGATGGTGCAGACAGGGACTGGGGGACACGGGCTCAGGTGAACAAGTCAACGGAAGTCCACTGTGTGACTTGAGCACTCGGGGATTTCTCTTCCTACTGCTACCCAACAGCATTTGTCTGTTCTTTTGACAAGGACTGTCCCTGGCAGAGGGGGTCTAAGCTGTGATAGGGGCTTGAGAGCAGCACCAGCCCCCTGTGGCCCCTCTTTCACGAGGCAGGAATGGGGGAGCCCCGCTCTGGGCTGCCAGGCATTGCTGGAGCCACTGCTCAGCCCCAGGGGAAACTCAGCCACCCACGCAGTCCTGTTGCTAAACCCCACATCCCACGGAAGGTGCCACAGCCCCCAAAAGAAAACAAGGCAGTGAGAGGAGCTCTTGGAGGGGGAAGTTCAGCTGTGGCAAAGAGCGACAACAGGGGCCAAGACGGGAGAGTGCTGGGCATCGGGCGGGCGGGGCAGGGCTTTCCAGGGTTCCAGGATGCTCAGAAACCTGCCGCCCCCACACCCGCCTCTTCACTAACTTGCAGATTTGTGGTGCAGCCACATGCAAGGGGTGATTCTCTGATGCAAAGCAGGACCATGAGGACTCAGGAGACAGAATGGTCAGGTTCCGCCCCATGTGGGCAGCCCGCTGAGGAGAGCCACCTCCCTCCAGGTTCCTCAGAGGTTTCCAGCCACGCAGAGTAGTTGCAGGGGGAGACAAGAAAGGCACCAACAGAGAAGGGGATAGTGCAACTGAAGGTGCTGCTCCCTGTTCTGAAGCCAGCCCTGCCTGAGGAAGTCCGGGGACTGGGGGCAATGTGGGAGGAGCCGCAGGCAAACTCACAATCTGGATTCTATGTAGAGGCTCTGGGCCCTCCCCAGCCCCCAAACACGTGCCTGTCCCAATGCTCTCGGATAATGATAGAGCAGCATCATGCCCCACTGCAGCCACAAATGACAGGGGAACGGGTTCCCATGCAAAGCTGGGGTATGGGCACTGGGATGGGGCATATCTCACCTGCAGGTGCTCACTGGGAATCGCAGACCTGGAGGGAAGGGGGGTGCCCTGTCCTCTGGGCCCTTGGAGGCAGGAAGGCACAGCCTGTGAGGCCACTGTTAGTCTGTCGCTGTTCCAGCAGGTCCAGCAGCTCAGACTCCACCCAGCTGCCTACATCCTCCTCTACAGTGTCTGGGCAGCCCTGGCTGGGCCCAGCCTACCACTGCCCCAGCCCTTCCCCCTCTAGACAAAGAATGTCAGTCATGGCCCCTCTCCCCATCAAAGGTCTGCCCCAGGACCCCTACTCCATCCCACACCCCTTCATCCCATCCAAGGGGCTGATGGTCTCCAGCACAGCAGGTGGGTGTTTCCTCCCACACTCCTTTCTTGTAAGGTGCTTTCTACCTGAATCCACTTAAAAATAAGGGTCCTTACAGTGGAGGTCTCTCTCCTCTTCTCTCCTTCCTCCTCCCACTCTACCCCCTTCCCCCTTGTCTCCTCCACCCCATCCTACCTCTCTCCATCTCCCTCCATATCCCTTCTATCTCCTCCTCTCTATCTCTCTCCCTCTCTCCTTCCTTCCTATCTCCCTCCTTTTTATCTCCCTCCTCCTCTCTCTCTCTCTCTCTTTCCTTCCTATCTCCCTTTGCTCTTTCTCCCTCCCTGTCTATCTCCCTCTTCTCTCTCTCCCTCTCTCCTCCCTATCTCCTTCCTATCTCCTTCCACTCTATCTCCCTCCTCTCTATCTTCCTCCTCTCTATCTCTCTCCCTCTCTCCTTCCTCCTTATCTCCCGCCTCTAAATCCCCTCCCTCTCCCTCCTCTCTATCTCCCTCCTCTCTCTCCCTCTCTCTTCCCTATCTCCTTCCTATATCCCTCCTCTCTATCTCCTCTCTCTATCTCCCTCCTCTCTATATCTCTCCTCTCCACTCTCCCTCTCTCCTCTCCTATCTCCTTCCTATATCCCTCCACTCTATCTCCCTCCTCTCTATCTCTCTCCCTCTCTCTTCCTATCTCCTTCCTATCTCCTTCCGCTCTATCTCCCTCCTATCTATCTCCCTCCTCTCTATCTCTCTCCTTCCTCCTTATCTCCTGCCTCTCTATCTCCCTCCCCCCCCCCCCGCTCTATCTCCCTCCTCTCTATCTCCCTCCTCTCTATCTTCCTCCTATATCTCTCTCCCTCTCCTTCCTCCTTATCTCCCTTCTCTCTATCTCCCTCCTCTCTGTCTCCCTTCCTCTCTCCATTCCCCACTCAACCCCTTCCGCTCTACTTCCTCTCCTTCCCTCTCTGTCCTTCCTCCCTCTACCTCCCTCTTATCTCCTTCCTCTCCTTCAGTCTCCCTCTCAGTTCCCCCCTCTTACTTCCATATCTCCTCCCTCCCTCTCTCTCCTCCCCCATCTTCTTCTTCCCCCATCTTTTTTCTTCATCTCATTATTCCCCCTCTTTCCTTTCACATATCCATCCCTCTCAATTCTTTCTCCTCTATAACCTCCTCCCATTTATCTTTTCTTCCCCATCTTTTCCTTCCTTATCTCCTCCTCTTCTGTCACCTACATCTCTTCATACACTTTCTTTGTGTCCTCTCTCTTCCCTCTCTTTTTTTGCTGTCTCCTCTATTAATTTCCTCTCCATCTATTGTCCTTGCTTACCCACCTTGGAAGTTTGGGCTGGGGGCATCCCATCCAGCTGATCCCTGCATCCATGTTTCTCCCTGCTGACCACTGCGTGGCTACACCACACAGAGTTTGTCTGGGAAGGCCATGCAATTCTGCTACACCCAAGAAGGGCTGGATACACATTTCTTTACATTAATGCTGGTTAGTTGCTAAACATCTCTTAAAATTAATGTTGGGAGGAGAGGTAATGCAGGGGTTGAGATACTTGCCTTGCACACAGCCACACCCATGTGGCACACAGCCACACCCAGTGCTGTATGCAGCCCCTTGAGCACCACCAGGAATGATCCCTGAGCCTGGAAGAAGTCTTGAGCTCTACTAAGTGTGGCTCCACCCCCATCCAAAATAAAATAAACATTTATATAGTTTCAGGACTCTGTAAAATGTGGAAGCCTCCCCAAAAGTTCCGGTCAATAAGTATCAGGAGTCTCCTTTTAACAGGTCACTCCCGTTTCAGCACCTCTCTGTGTGGACAGCAGCCAAGGTCTCTGCACCCAGCCTGGACTTGTTCAGGTGCACATCTGCTGCCTCTTGTTCCTGTTTACCCATTAGCCAGAGCTCAACCTCTGCCTCCCAAAGCAAGTCTCTTCAGACAGTCTGATGACTGCTGGTCCTTTTCAGGACCTTTGCCACTGTTCTGTCAAGGTTTTTCAGCCTTTGTGCCTTATATGAAAGAATCTTGAAATCGAGTCCTCCTCCGGCTTGCTAATAGACGCTTCCCTGGCCGATAAATAAGCATGTGTCTGTTCACAGAAACGAGCACAATCCACCTTGGTGCCTGCTCAAGACTGCTTCACACGTCTGCAAGAAAGGCGTGGGGCAAGCCTGATTTTAGCCCCTGAATTCAGCAGGCGGGTTTTGATTATGCAGCACAGCTCCGAGGTCTGAAGTGATCATGGTTGGGAAATTCTTCCCCAGACAGCCAGAATATCTAAGGGCAGAAGGGAGCTTTGGATAGCATATCAGGCACTAGGGGTTAAATGCAAAAATAAATTGGCCAGCCCTGAAGTCCGAGATTAGAGGGAGCCCCGGGTATGGAGAGATGAGGTTGGACCAGAAGGTCTTTCCAAACAAGATATCCTGTGCCCAAGTCAGAGGCCTGGAACTGCATCCTCCCGCCCCACCAACAAGAGTCTGGTTGCTCATGTGCCAAACCTCAGTCTCTGAAATTCTAAACACTGATCACCAGAGAGCTGAAATCCACTGGAAGCCTTTCCAGAAGAATTACCTTGTCGACTGACACGGCTCTAGCCCAGGGCTAGAAAAGTTTGAATAAAATGCTTTTGGCTCCCATGTAAAGATCTTAAGTCCCTATACTAAAAATGCAAGTGACTTTTGTTTGGTGGAAAAAAATCACACTCAATGAGATTTTGAAGTTTATTCCATAGTTTCCCCAATTTATCCTTTGATGCCATCTCAGCTGGATTCCCCTGGCATGACAGAGAATTGCTCAGGGCAGCATCTGGAGGAGAAAGTGGGGGGGCAACCCTCCCCTCATCAACAAACGGTTTCTTCAGCACCCTCGCAGGTTTTCCTCGCACACTGTTCCCTCCTCTGCTATTTGCCCCTGATGGGCTTGAGCCATGGCCCCGAAAAGTGGCATCAAATGATAGACCAGCTTGGCAGAAAGGAGTGAAATCCAGCTGTGTTGGGTGGGGATATGCGGTGCAGATCTGCGAGGCAGCTGGCTGGAGCCGCCCCACCCCTTGGGTGTCTCTGGAGAAAGAGCAGCTGAAGTCAGATGCATCCAATTCCTTCCGGGCTTAAAGCCACACGCCTCTGAGCCAGGCCACAAGGCTGAGGCCACAAAAGTCTGTGATTTCCTTCCCATTGGGCAATTCTCCAAGCAGGAGCTCAGACCACCTAGCAGCCACCCAGCCCTGCAGCCCTACTGGAAGGAAGGAAAAGGTCGGTGGGGCATTGGTTCAAGTGTGGGGGTGGGGGGCCCCTTGTTGGCTGTTTGGAGGAGAAGTCACGAGGATGTAGCAGGCCCACCAGGCTTCTGAGCCAATCTATGCCCAGCTCTGCTGATGCCCTTGGCCTTTCCCAGGAACAAAGTTCCTGGACAGTAGTGTCTATTTGCACCTGCCCCGCCTCAGTGCTAGCCAAAATCACTCAGTGGTCTGCTCGGTCACTGTCCACCACAGTAGAAGAGGAAGGACCTCTGGACAATGCACAGAGAAAATAAAAGGTGCCAGCAGGTATCACCACTGAAGGCACTGGTTGGAAGGCACCTTTATTCAAGGACTAGAAATCAGAGAAATATTGATTATGGAAGGATTGGAGAGTGTTAAAATAAACTTGGGCTAGAGAAATAATACAGGGATAAGGAATTTCCCTTGCACATGGCTGATCCTGGTTCCACTCCCTACATCCCATATGGATGGCCCTGAGCCCCACCAGGTTTGACCCCCAAGCACACCGGGGGTGGCCCCAAAAGAACAGAAAAGAATTATTCAACATGACATATCACATATGATTTCCTAGTGTTTCCGATCACAGCACAAACAGGTCTTTCCAAAATAAACCACTAGATTATGCCTCATCAGGGTCACACATGCAGCTATGAACAATCCTAAGAGTCTGTCTCACTTGAACCTCACCCCAAGTGTAGGTGTTGCTAGGGGAGAAGCCACTTCTCTCACTGGGTGATGGAAAGATCCAAACTCCCTGGAGAAGCTCAAGGCCTCGCTCTCCCTCTGATGCCTTGACGCTGCCGCTCTGTTCTCTTCTGGCAGATGGGGGAACAGAAGACAGAAAAATCACACTTCCTCTTAATATCCTCTGCCTTGAAGTTACATCCCTGGCTCTGATGCCAGTGATGAGTCCACAGTTGAGAAAGGGCCACATGGTGGCCCAAGAGCAGAGACACTGGGATACCTACATCCTGAGTGGGGAAAGGGTTACTCTCCAGGGAAGGCCAAGAGCACCCACACACTGGTTCCAAATTCTTGTCTCTTTCCCAAAGACAGAAAGCAGAGTCAGCTGGAATGGTCAAACTTAGTGAGGTGACAAGCACAAAAAGTCAAATGCTCTCAATTCTTTTGTGTGTTCAGAGATGGTATATGACTCCAGGTAAAAGCAAAGCCAATTGTTTTGTTTCATTTTGGGTTACCTGGCAGGACTCAGGGGTTACCCTGGTTCTGTACTCATGAATCATTCCTGGTAGGGTCAAGCAATCATATGCGATGCTAGGATTGAACCCGGTCAGTCAAGTGCAAGGCAAGTGCTCTACCCACTATACCATCTCTCCAGCCCTATGCCAATATTAAAACCACCAAATCCACCATATTTGAGCCCACTTTACTTTTCCTGGCCTCCTCCTGTGATTCTTGTGTTCAAATCTGTGGTGTGACTTTCATTCTCCGGTGATCAAAATATTAAGGAAAGCAGTCAGCGGTTGGGCTTTTTAAATTCCACAAGCCTCCTTCTAAGACTTCCAGAAATATGACCAAACACGAATTTTCATAAAGACTTTCATTATCCATGAAACAGACAAACACTGCTTAACAATAAAGCAGAAAGTACCAACATCCACACCAAATTACAGTCTGAGGGGGCATGGAAGATTCTAGAAGTCAGTATAGCTCTCCAGTTCTTCCCTAGGATTAATCAGGAAATGCTGGTTCATAAACCACTGGCCAATGTTGGGAGAAGCAGGACACATCAGGGCCAGAAGAAGAGAAACTGGAGAAACAATCATGGTGTTACCCACCAGTCAAGCAATGGCACAAGTGCCCGCTAGCCTGAGTCATAGGCCATTGTGGGCAAGACTGACTCCCAGCACAATCAATCAATCAATCAATCAATCAATAAACAAATGAATGAATGAATGAGTGAGTGAGTGAATGGGTGGATGGATGGATGGATGAATAGATAAATGAATGAACGAATGAATTAATGAACGAATGAACAACGAATGAATGAACAAACAAACAAACAAACGAATGAATGAATGAATGAATGAATGAATGAATGAATGAATGAATGAATGAATAACAGACTCAAGTTACGTGAGCCAAAACTTGTGAGGATCTGACCCCTTCAGAGAGCGCCATCCGACGAGGATGAGAGGAAATATGATGCAGAGAAACAACGTGGTTTATCTTCTCGAGAGTTACATGCAACTGATCTCTCTTTTTCTATGTCATATCTTGAATAGAATTGTAGACATTCAATGGGGTGGGGAGAGGGGATGGTGCAGAGAAAATATTTTGAAAAATAAAAGAAGCCATGGCAGGATTCTGCCATCTTCTGATCTACCGCTGTGCTGGAAACACCGGAGGAGAGATACTCCAAACCCACAGCTGCGCTGCTCAGCCCATGTGGATGAGCAGCCCATGGAACTCTGGAGGGCAGTAAATGGCTAAGCCAGCCCCTGGCCCAGTCCAACATAGCTCCAAGGGTTCACTCACATGTGCGGGAGGGTCATGCTGGCCGGACTTGGAGCTGGGATTCTGGCTCCTCTTCCCATTCCTCCACCTCCATGTTTGACAGCCTAGATAGCGTCGAGCTCCCAGCCACCACACCCAGCAACTGGAAGAGAGACACTCCAGACCCACCGCTCTGACATTCTTAGACAATAATGGAATTTATGAGCAGGTTGTTCCCAGGATCTTTCACATTTATACACTGTAATGATCATTCTCCCACACGGCAGAGCCTGGCAAGCTACCCGTGTCGTATTAGATATGCCAAAAACCAGTAACAGTTATAGACCTCATTCCCATGAACTGAAGGATTGGTTTGAGGCTCTACGTGTTCCTGAAGCAAGCAGATGCCTTTGGGCTACACTAGCATGTGACAGGACATATGGAGATGTTACTGGTGCCCACTCGAGCAAATCAATGAACAATGGGAAGACACGTGATACAAGTGATACAAAAAGAAGCCATAAAATGTTTGGGAGTATTTGTGTGTGTGTGTTGGGGGTGGGGAGGGCTGGGAGGAATCCTTAAATTCAGGCTACAGAAAACTTTCCATAGTACCTATTCTAATAAATAGGAGTTCATAAGAGTGTCCCAAAACATGGTTTGAAAAGCCACCAGTCAGGAGTGGGGAGCAGAGTGGAGAGAGAGCACCTGGATTAAGGTGCTTGTCTTGCATGGAGCCAATCCTGGCTACTACTTATGATACCCTGAGCACTGCCAGGAACACCTATCCCCTGAGCACAGACTCAGGAGTAAGCCCTGAGCACTACCAGATGCACTACCCAAAACACTAAACAAACAAACAAAATCAGAAGTGATGAAAGATAACTGGAAACATTAATAGTGAGAACAATAGAAATGCTAACTGCAGTGACCACAGATAGATTCTGCTGACTACTGTTCATATGCGTAAAAAATTAGAGAAGAAATTTCTAAAGTACGGTGCAGCAGACGATCGAGGCCAATTGTGACAGACTGAAATAAACCACATGCGACTTCTTGCAATGAAATTATTGAGAAGTTTTATGGAAATGAAACACCAGAACAAAGCACCAGAAAAGCTCCTGTGGTGAAGGTCAAGTTCTCTACTCTGCTACAAATGGCTGTTACATGGCTATGAACTAAGCACCTCAAAACTAAATGCATCAGTGCCAGAGCAGCAGCACAGCGAGGAAGGCATCTGCCTTGCATGCTGCCAACCAGGATTCTCTCCCCGCATCCCACATTCCCACATGGTCCCTGAGCACCGCCAGGAGTAATTCCTGAGTGAAGAGTCAGGAGTAACTCCTGAGCATTGTAACCAAAAAAAAAAAAAAAAAAAAAAACTGAATGCATAAAAGACACTCTCACTGTATGTTCATTATGCCTCTAGTTTTTAAAAAAGACTTTCTTCTGGTGAGGATAAGCTGGAATAAACGCATCCAAGGAGAATGACAGGATGAGAATGTTGAATGATACTCAGAAATTTTCAATCCAGCCCAGATATGCTGATCCAGAGACTCACAGACATGGGGCAGAGCTGCTACCAGTTCTCTCTGTGCCCAGCCGCTCACAGGGCGCCCGGGAGGGATGGTGGGTTCTAGCCCTGGCCCACCACCCCAGCAGAGCCTCGCAATAAGCCAGACGACCCCCCACTCCATGAGGGCTGCCATTTTCCACATTTGGACTTCCCTCTCGTCAGAACTCCACCCAGCAGAAGAGCCTATCACAGCCCAGCTCGCGCAGCCACAAGTGGCCATATGGTTCATCAGTAAATGCTGTATTTAGAGGTGACTACAAGAGTATGCCACTTGCACAGCAAGCCTGGCAAGCTACCCATGTCATATTTGATATGCCAAATACCAGTAACAATTATATTCGGTCATTCCCATGACCTAATATAATGGTTTGAGGCTCTTTATGTTCCTGGAGCAAGCAGATGCCCTTGGGCTCTACTAGCATGAGACAGGACATATAGAGATGTTACTGGTGCCCACTCGAGCAAATCGATGATGAACGGGAAGATAGTGATAGTGATAGTGATTGGAGAGTAATCAAGCTACTCAAAAACCATCAGGAGGGCAAAGATTTCATCTACATTTTGTCCTCTAGAGCCCAAAAGGCAACAAGACAATCCGCAGATGCCAATGATTGAGAATCCTCCAGCATGAAAAAGATGAAATCGCATTTCAAATATTCCAACAGGTCCCAAAGTCATCACGGCAAACAGGCAGGACACTGAAGATGCCTGCATGACCTAGACCTCAAGAGCAGCTGGGAGAGAGAGAGATAGTATGTGTGGTCTGCATAATTAAACTGTCAGCGAACATCTCAATAGCAACAAGGAAGTCAGAGGACAGGTGTGGAGCCCTGCAGTCTTCCCTGAGAGATGAACAGTGAGCATGCTATTATCCAGTGTGGTAGCACCTTTCTACAGAAAGTGCAGACATTCGCAATGCAAAGACATGGCTTTCTCTGGAGCTCACTATCAGCCTGCATTGACTGACTGGTCAAGAGGTTGGTCAAGCCATAAATGATTGATCCCTTTTCTTTCCCCAGCTGGTCAAGCCATAAATGATTGATCCCTTTTTCTTTCCCCCATTTCATGGATTTCTTTCCATGAAATCCCTGGAATCATTGTTACCTTCTTGGAAAGCTTATTATGTTTTACTTTGTTTGGGGCCACACCAATGGTGTCAGGGCTTACTCTTGGCTTTGCACTCAGGGTCACTCCTGGCAGGCTCAGGACCCTATAGGATACCAGGAATCAAACCCAGGATAGCGGCATTGCAATGCAAGCACTCTCATTTCTGTGCTATTGTTCTGGCCTCCCCTCTTGGAAACCTTGACCAGCCTTGGACCCATAATTGTTCCCATTGGTGTTTCCATTGATGTTTGTCCCCCCCTAATACTTAGACTAAAAGAGCCTCGTGGCTGCCAGATGACAGTTGACTCAAGTCAAGATGAGCTCTAGATTGGTAAGGAGAAGGCTAGAACCGGGGGTACCCCCAGACAGCCAGCTTTACTCCAATCTTACCCCAACCCCAACTTTCACATGATGTAATAATTTCATAAATAAGGAACATTTGCACTAATGTTTAATGCCTTCTGTTCAGAGTTTTCCTGTATCGACCCAAAGTAATACAACTAATATGAGCTATATTTTAGGACAAGAAATGCAATAGTGGTGTTTTTAAGATATAAAAATCTGGAAAAAAGGTTTCCATTACTATTCTCTAACTAAATTATATATCTTAAGAAGATAGCAAACAGTGGGGGAGAGGTGGGGAAATAACAGAGTGGAACAGGAAAAAATTGTAAGGTTTTAGTTTAATTTGATGACGGCTTGCGGCCACACGGTTCATCAATAAATGCTGGACTTAGAGATGACTACAAGAGTATGCTACCTGCACGGCAGAGCCTGGCAAGCTACCCGTGTTGTATTTGATATGCCAAATACCAGTAACAATTATAGACCTCATTCCGGAATGCATTGAGGCTCTTTATGTTCCTGGAGCAAGCAGATGCCCTTGGGCTCTACTAGCATGAGACAGGACATATGGAGATGTTTCTGGGGCCCGCTCTAGCAAATCAATGATGAACGGGAAGACAGTGATACAGTGATACAGTTTAATTTTTACTAAATTTAAATAAAAGCTTCTATAAAACAAGTACAATTTATGATACTAACAAAGAAATATTGAAAGATTGGTATCTAGATGCTGATTAGGGAGGGTGACTAGAAATAAACCATTTTAAGGGCCAGAGTGATAACACAGTGGGTAGGGTGCTTGCCTTGCATGTGGCCAACCCAGGTTTGTCCCCGAGCATCCCATATGGTCCCCTGAGAGTCGCCAAGAATGGCTTCTGTGCACAGAGCCCAGAGTAACCCCTGAGCACCACCAGGTATGGCCCAAAATTAAACAAACAAAATTTTAAGTTGTTCTATTTGGGAGGAGGAAGGTGAAAAACGTTCATTTTATTGTAGTTTGTTAACTATGTATTTTAAAAACTTAAAAGGGAAGCACAGAAAAAAGAACTAAAACTAACATCTTCAAAGATCAGTAGGAAGAAAACAAATTGCTTGCATCGATTTCTTTTTCCAAATGAAAGAAAGGGGGCAGGGATAGAAGCCAGCAAAAACAAAGCCAGGAGGAAATATAAAACTGAAGAAATAGAGCTAACTATATCAGCAATTATCATCAGAAATAGGAGCTGGTTAAAGGCACAGATTGTCAGACAGGGTGTTTGGGTTGCTTCTTTTTTTTTTAATAAAGCTGTGTGGTGTTTACGAGGAATATACCTAAAACACAGACACAGAGAAGTTTATAGTAAATTTTTCTAAAAATTATAACAGACATTAACAAAAGGAAAATAGTAGAGCTCTGTTCATCATTAGGCAAAAAACTAAACCTTAAAGCAAAAAGCATTACTGAGAGAAAGCAAATCATTACAGAGGGTAAAAAAAGCTCACTTCTCTTAGAAGATAAAATTTTATTTCTGAATATCCCCAACACAAGAGTTTAAAACACATCAAGCAAAAATAATGAAAGAACCACAGAGCAGGAAATAAACGGCATTATCACTGAGAAATGTTAACAAGCCTCTCAGAAGCCTAGAGTAAAGGGTGTGAAGCATCCAGCCCAACATGGCACCACCAGGGGTCACTCTTGAGCACAGCACCAGCAACAGCCCATGAGCACTGCTGGTGTGGCCCTCCGAACCAACAAAAGACATTCTCTCATAGAAATAAGTCACATATTGCTTGCAAAACACCCATGAGATGGTGCTTGGTCAACTGGTGCTGAATGACTTAGAGCTTTAACAGATTCTAGTGGATAGTATGTAGGAACCAAACACTCCTAAGCTGCTGGAGGTAGATCAGTTGAGTCTAGGGGCATTTTTTATTATTTTTTATTAAACATTTTATTATACCACCGTGAGATATACAATTACAACGTTGTTCATGTTTAGAGGTTTTGGTCACATAGTGTTCCAGACCCCCGCCCTCCACCAGTGCCCATTTCCCACCACCAATGTCCCCAATCCCTCCCCCTCCCATAGCCTGCCTAAATAGCAGGTTCTTTATCTCTTTTCTCTCTCCCTCTCTCTTTTTCCTTCTCTTACACATTGTGGGTTGCACTACATACACTTAGAAGTCATCATGTGCATTTTTTGCCTGTATTTAATTCAGTTCTAGGTTGGTATTAGCCCTTTCGACATTTATGCACACATGTTCCCTTCTCTGTTTTACCTAACCTCTGACTCCCACACGCTTGCGGTAATTTCCACTTTTGGTAATACCACCTGATATATTTATGTCATGCAAATAAATGCAGTTATTCTATGTCTCTCTCTTTCCTTCTGACTAATTTCACTCAACATGATCCTTTCCATGTCCATCCATTTATAGGCAAATTTCATAACTTCATTTTTCCTAACAGCTGCATAGTATTCCATTGTGTAGATGTACCACAGTTTCTTTATCCAGTCATCAGTTCTTGGGCATACTGGTTGTTTCCAGGTTCTTGGGCATACTGTCAGTTCTTGGGCATACTGGTTGTTTCCAGGCTATTGTGAATAGTGCTGCTATGAAAATAAAAGTGCAGATTGTGTTTCTGCTGTGTGTTTTTGGCTTCCCAGGGTATATTCCCAGGAGTGGTATGGCTGGGTCAAAAGGGAGCTCAATTTCTAGTCTTTGGTAGAATGTCCATATTGTTTTCCAGAAAGGTTGTACAAGTCGACATTCCCACCAACAATGTATGAGAGTCTAGGGGCCATTTTTAATGCCTCCATGAAAGGCGCTAGATAAGGCAGGGAAACCCTGCTAACCCTAGGAGGTATGTTGGACTCGACCAGGGGCTGAGCCATTTACCGCTCTCCGAAACGCCATGTGGGGCCGAGCGGCACAGCTGTGGTCTGGTGTGTCTCTCTACACTGGTCCCTTCTTTACCGTAATCTATCCTAACTGCACTCTGCTTGCCGCCCCCACCTTTGTGTGTGCACGTGCAGACACACACACACACACACACACACACACGATAAGTTTCCAAGCATTGGCCAATCCTCCTGGCCCATTTTCCCCAGCCTTGGATATTAGTCTCATACTATTTGAAAATTGATTTTTAAATGGCGCCTGGGGAAGTCTAGTATCCAGAAGCTTTGATAAATTGGCTTCCGAGATCCCTTTCAATGTTTCAGATATGTGAGCTGGGAGGCTCTAGGTGCCAAGGGGTAAGCCATTCACTCGTCACACTCCATTTGCTGTTATAAATCCCATACCCGATGATCTTCTTCACCCAAGGTCATTGACCAGGGCCCCTGAGATGAATTGATCCAGGCTGTGACACATATCCCCACTCTGAGCTGATCAGTTGCTGTGTGTGTGTGTGTGTGTGTGGGTGTGTGTGAACTCCTAACATAGAAGATCTGTTAGAGAGTCCATAGATCTGGAGCTCTAGAGCCACGAGCTAGGAGGTCCCTGGAGATTATCTGGTAAAATTTTTGTATCACTGAGATGGCAAGAAGCCCATGGAGTTTTGGAGGGCGGTAAATGGCTCAGCCCCTGGCTGAGTCCAACATACCTCCTAGGGTTAGCAGACACGTGCGGGGGCACTCTGGCCAGACTCGGAGCAGGGATTTGGAACTCCTCCCCCATTCCTCCACCTCCATGTCGGTGGGCATGACTGTGGGCTTGTAGCCTCCACAGCCAGCAAAGCCGGATGAGAAACACACCAGACCCACAACTGCACTAGTACACGGCCGCTCTGTGGACCGATGACAGACTTAGACAATAATGGAAATTAGGCCCAGGTCCTAACTCGATGAACGACCTAAAACCTGAGCTGCGCAGGAGGAAGAGAGCAGCATGGAATGCCTTCAAAGGCATTGAAGAAATAGCTAAAAGGGCAAAGAACCTCCAGCTCCGGGCACATCTCTTCGACTCCACCATTCTCCCTGCATTAACATACGCCTCAGAGACCTGGGCCCTATGAAAGCAGGATGAGAATGCTATTCGGGTCTCCCAGAGAGGAATCGAAAGAGCTATGCTTGAATATCACGTCTCACTCAAATGAGTGAAGGAATCCAGAGTTCTGACCTCCGTCGCTATTCCAGAATCAGGGACGCTGTCTCGCTTGCCAAGGCTTCGAAAATCAGATGGGCTGGACATGTAATGCGATTTAGAGACAACCGCTGGACTAGAGCCATTACCGACTGGATCCCACAGGATGTCAAAAGATCATGTGGCCGCCCACCTACAAGATGGTCAGACTTCCTTGTTAAGACCCTGAAAAGAACGGTTTGAGGCTCTTCATATTCCTGAATCAACCAGATGCCATTGGGCTACACTGGCACGTGATAGGGTCCAATGGAAATGTTACTGGTGCCTGCTCGAGCAAATCGATGAATAACGGGATTCAAGTGATCAAGTGATCAAGGACCAGGTCCTTCCCAGGATCTTTCACATTTATACACAGTAATGATCATTCTAGTTGCAACAAACTGGGGAGGTTGATGGGGAATGGGGAATTATAATGTCACACAAGAACTCACTATTGAATATATACATAGAGACTCACATCATAAACTGTTAATATCTGTAGGGCAAGCCACAAAGTGTAAGAGAAGAGAGAGAAATACAGAGACAGAGAGAAAGAGAAAAGGTGCCTGCTATAGGGGCAGGCTGGGGTTGGGTGGGAGGGAGTATTTGGGAATGGGTGGTGGGAATGGGTCACTGGTGGAGGGCTGGGTGCTGGAATACTGTATGGCAGAGACCCAATTATGAACATCCTTGTAATTGTATATCTCACGATGAAATAATAAAAATTAGGGGGGAAAAGAAGGAACCAGTGTTACAACAATAGTTAGAAACGATCACTCTGGATAAGAACTGAGTCTTGGGGGGCCAGAGCAATAGCCCAGCAGGTAGGGCCTTTGCCTTGCACGCTGCCTGGGTTGGATCCCCGGCATCCCATATGGTCCCCCGAGCACCACCAGGAGTAATTCCTGAGTGCAGAGCCAGGAGTAGCCCCTGAGCATTGCCAGGTGTGACCCAAAAAAATAAAAAAAAAAGTACTGAGTCTTGAAAGTAGGTAAAGGGATATACAGTATTTGTATCGTAAACAATAATGCATGAAAGAAGAGAAAGAGAGAGAGAGAGAGAGAGAGACTAGGGACACTGATGGGAAATGTACACTGGTGTATTGGGGTTCAGTGGTGTCCTCTGGTGTGTTCAGGGCCAACAGCCATTGCTCCAACCAATTGATGAAGGAACAGGGCCATAGGTTGTTGGTAATCTGCAGCAGTTTAATTCAAGGGAAGTTAATTATAGAGGCATAATGAAGGGTTGAGGGTTGGGGTTTACAAAAAAAGGATTAAACTTGAATCCTAAAACAATTAACAGACGTGAAACCCCTTCCTTCCAGGGACATTCTACTGGGGACTTCCCCACCCCCACCCACATGGCATCCTACCCTTCAGCTATAGACCCACGCCAAGACAAGGTCAGAATTCCATCTAAGGACATATTGCTTTCTCCTTTCCTCTACTGGTAATCCATACAAACAATCATATTACATTTACTTCTTGGTAATATTTCTACTCTTGTATAAATACAGTAAGAGATAAACTTTTATTCATACCCTAGTGTAAGCTTAAAATGTTCTCTCTGGACTCATGATAAAGGGTTGTTTTTCCTGGGGACATCTCATCATATATTCCAGACTACAGTCAGTCCTCAGGCAGGTTAGTTTTTCTTAACCCTAACAGGGTCCAAAAATCAGTTGCTTATTTTGGGGTCATGACAGGGTTTGTTCCATGACTGTGATTTTAACTTATTACATTTCCTATGGCGTTTAGCAGAGTTTGTTCCATGACCATGTTCTTAACTTTTTACACTTGTTATGGAGCTTACTTAGCCTGTTCCATGTTGAGGCCAGAGTAGCTTACTCACAGCTTTCCCTGGATATATCCAAGTCCTGTGAGGGTAACCCTCCTTTTGGAGTATAAGGAACTAAGGTCAATCTAAGGGGAATTGAGATTTAAGTCAGGTAAATATGATGGATGCCCAGGAGTAAATATTTCAGAGTTTATTAACTCATATGTTACAAAATGCATGGTTCCAAAGGCCCCATTCACTGTCAATGGAACAAACATCTCTGAATGCAGCAGTTATGTGTACCTAGGTCGAGAAGTCAACATGATGAACAACCTAAAACCTGAGCTGCACAGGAGGAAAAGTGCAGCATGGAATGCCTTCAAAAACATTGAAGAAATAGCTAAAAGGACAAAGAAACTCTGGCTCCGGGCACATCTCTTCTACTCCACCATTCTCCCTGCATTAGCATATGCCTCAGAGACCTGGGCCCTATGAAAGCAGGATGAGAATACTCGGCTCCCAAAGAGGAATTGAAAGAGCAATGCTTGGAATATCACGCCTCACTCAAGTGAGAGAAGGAATCCAGAGTTCCGACCTCTGTCAATGTTCCAGAGTCAGGGACACTGTCTTGTTTGCCAAGGCATCGAAAATCAGATGGGCTGGACATGTAATGCAATTTGGAGACGACCACTGGACCATAGCCATTACCGACTGGATCCCACGGGATGTCAAAAGATCACCTGGCTGCCCACCTACAAGATGGTCAGACTTCTTCGTCAAGACCTTGAACGAATGGTTTGAGGCTCTTTGTATTCCTGAAGCAACCAGATGCCATTGGGCTACACTGGCACGTGATAGGGTCAAATGGAAATGTTACTGGCGCCCGCTCTGGCAAATCGATGAATAACGGGATGTCAAGTGATCAAGTTACAAAATGCATAGCATTAACTATCTTTCTGTGTCTATACAAAAAGGATGTCACTCTAACATGAAAATATCCAAAGGACAGAAAGGAAAGAGTTGTATTGTAACATTTCACTTACAATACAATATCCAGAGTCATCAGAAGGCTAACTGCAAATCACTGGGCCTGAATAGGGAGACAACTATGACCAACAGAGAAGAGCACAAAGAGAGGCCAGAGTTAAAGGCAGAGGATTGTGTGCCCCAGTGGGATAGAAAGTGCCCCACTAGCACTGGAATGGGTGCAATTCAATTAACCTAAGCTCCCTCCAGGAGTAGGACTGACAACTCCAAAGTTAAACCTGAAATGCTTAGAACTATAATCCAACACTGGTGAAGGGACGGATGTTGGAACATTGCATGACTGAAATCCAATCATGAAAAACTCTGTTCAACTTTGTATCTTACTGTGATTCAATTAAAAGAAATAAAAAATATAAAAATCAACTTTCCACCACTTTACTTTGATCTAAGCTTCAGGCATGTATCTTCCACGATGTATGCTGATTCTCACTCACCACCAAAAAATACCTGCTGTGTTTGGGAACTCCTGATGGGAAATCACCCTTCTGTGTCTGAGAACCCCCAGTTTGCCCCACCCCAATTTCTGTATATTCTCTGCCTTACTCACTTCCACCACCCCTGTGATAATCACACCCAGAGCAGAATTAGTCCTAAGGCATCACCCACAGGTCCACAATCCCTTCCTGTGACGTCCCTTCCCTAGCACCTACATCTGGTGCCTGTCTATCCATTTTTAAGAGTTCACCTTTCTCGTCATTTTAATGAAGAGTTTTATTTGTAGGCCCAAATTGAGTACTGGATGGGTAAATGACTCTGAAAATCAATTGGCTATTCCAGAGAGTTTCATAGCTACTTTCAGAACCCTCAGAAACTATCTCCCGTGTGTGTGTGTGTGTGTGGGTGTGGGGGGCTTGGGGGAGGCGGCAATGTGGGGTCAGGGAAGTGTTCACTGAATATTTCCACTCTTGGCACTTCCTCCCCATCCACCCTACCTGCCCACCAGGTGCCTCACTGGCACCACAATGGTTTAATATTAATGCTGCAAGGGGCTCTGGGTCCCAGAGAGATGACAGAGTGGCAGGACCATGCAACAGACATCAGGTTCTACAGAAACGAGAAAGAAGTTGGGATTCTGCCCTGTCACCAACACCTCCCACCGCAGGGCAAAGGCCCCAGGAAACTCGACTGATAGCACAGACCACACCTTGGCCAGGGAAAATGGTCGGTCAGCTTCTAAATGCTGATCCCAGGAGTGGGGGTGCAGAGCAAGGACCCTGGCTGCTTGCACCCTAAACTCTCTGAAGAAGTGATACCCAATTCCATCCACGGCCATTTGCTTCTCTTGGAGCACAGCTGGCCTTCACCTCTGGAAACCAAGTTCCCTCCATCAGGCTTTCTGGGAGAAACCCGCCCGGCTGCGGGCTTAGTACAAGAAGCGGGCTGGGGTCCCTGATTGGCTCTCCCGCTCCGAGCTAACATATGGGAACAACCAGCCTGTAATTAGGTTCTAAATTCTTCTGTGCTGTAATGATGCAGGTGTTGTTGGACTGGTATAAAAGGGGTGGGGAGCACTTTCCTATAGTGGGTTACAGCGTCTGATTTTTTTTTCCTCGTTTAATTAAACCTCTGCCTGGTGAATGGCGCACCTGATGTAGATGTTCGATTCCCAGAACACCCAGACGCAGCTCCAAGAGCCAGCAGAGCTGATTCAAGGCATTGTGTCGCCTTACACAAGTCCATCCCCAGAGAGCCCCTTAGAGCCTCTCAAGCCAGTGCTGAGTCAATTATTCCAGCTCCTACATGTACTGCTCATTCCACGCTTCCCCCACCTCTGCCCTGTCCCTGGGAGTGTGCTTAGGTACCGCTGTGCAGATTTGGGAAGCTGGGGTAGAGATTGCGGTGGTCCCAGTTTGGACTGTCTTGGGGAGGTCACCTCAAAGGGAAGAGATGGAGCAGAAGGCTGGAGACTTTGCCCGATGCTGGGGAGGGGGGCCACGGGCAGAATCACGAACCTCAACCTCTCCCTCATGGATAAAATGCCGCCATGTAGTAGCAGAACTTTTCTCTCTGGGGCTGGAGCAATAGCACAGTGGGGAGAGCGCTTGCTTTGCATGTGGCTGATCTGCGTTCTATCCCCAGCATCCCATAGGGTCTCCTGGGTCCTGCCGAGAGTGATCCCTGAGCACACAGTCAGGAGTAAATCCTGGGCATCGCTGGGTGTGGTGCCAAAAAAAAAAAAAAAAGAACTTCTCTCTCCGATTCTAGTGATTCTAGTAGGGCGGGGCTAAGTCTTCCGGGGGCTGTCCCAGATGCTGGGGAATGGCTCCGATGGGGCCCCCTTTATTTCACTTACCATTATTTCTGCAGGAACACTGCTCTTCTGCTCCTCCAAAGAGACAACTTATGCCTCCTGCTAGATTCTGCCATTGGTTTGATACATTTGGTAGCACTCACGGAAAATTTAGTTTTTTTTTTTTTTAATTGAACCAGTTCAATTTGCTTTCGGGAAGCCAATACATTTTCTTTAAATAGTCTGCAGGAAAGAATCCTTTCACCGGCCCTTTGCACTCCCTGCCTTTCGGTATCAGGGCTTGCAAGTGGAGGAAAATGCAGAGCCCCCACCCCTACTCCTCCACCAAGTTGGATCACCTCGCTGGAGCCAGGCACAGTGCCCATGGCCCTGCAGTCGGACTGATGTGGGACTCCGTGCATTGTCACGTTTGTGTCACCAACCGTAGATGTGTGAGCAGGCAGAGGAGCCCCATGTGGTTCTGGAGCATCAGGCTGCATGGAGAAGGAGCTCTGAAGGAATGAGTGCCACCCCCAGCGAGCACTGTCCAACCAGTGACATGGAGGGTGTGACTTCCGGTCATGACAGCTACGTGGAGTGGGGGTAACTAACAGCTTTCTGGATTGCCACTGAGAGCCAGTGTGGCAGAGGACACAGGCTCCATTTGCCAATTCTACACCATGATTTCTGGGTTCGTGTTTCTAGCAGCTGAGTGTGTGACACCCCCAAAGGAGGACCACCCACAGCCGGCTGAAGCTTAAGCAAGCCAGAGCTTCCATGCTGCAGAACACTGCTCAATGGTAAGAATAAATTAGTGAAGGGCTGGAGAGATAGTATAGTGGGTAGGGCACTTGCCTTGCACATGGGTAACCTAGTTCAATCCCCAGCATCCCATACCTGGTCCCCACCAGGAGTGATCACTGAGGGCAGAGCCAAGAGGAAACCTGGAGCGCTGCTGAAGGTCACCCAAAAACAAAAAAAGGGGCGGAGTGATAGCCCAGTGGGTAGGGCGTTTGCCTTGCAAGCAGCTGGCCCATGCCGGTCCGAGTTCGATCCCCATCATCCCATATGGTCCCCCGAGCACCACCAGGAGTAATTCCTGAGTGCAGAGCCAGGAGAAACCCCTGAGCATTGCCGGGTGTGACCCAAAAAGCAAAAAAAAAAAACGTTAAAAATTAATTACTGATATGGGCATCGACCTAGGTGAAGCCAGAGAGAACTTCAGCTGCGTGAAAAGTCACGCCCCCAACAGCTCTGCACTGTACGATTTTGTTTCTGGAATGTTGTGAAGGGACAGGAAGATGGAGAGGAGGTTAGTGGCTGTAAGGAGCAGACAGCAGCTGAGCAGAGTAACAGCCTTGATGGAAAGTTTCTTTCACCTGGGCTGACTGTATCATACCCCAGCTCTGAGATTTTCCTTGTGTTTCAGACACAGCCAATTGAGAAAGTGGGTAAAGGAAGTGAAAGATCTTACTCTATTATTTCTCACAGGGGCATGGATAGCTATATGTCCTTCCTCCAAGAGGAGTTGGTCTTTTAAGTATCAAAACAGCCTGGAACTAAGATCTGCCCCTTTTTATTGGTGGACACCCCTGGTGGTGTTCAGTTATTATGGGCTCTATGTCAGAGGTAACCACTGCAGTCCTCAGGTCCCATACATGGTGCCAGGGATTGAACCAGGCTTGACTGCATGCAAGGTAAGCACCTTAACCCTCCTGCTATCTCTCCAGTCTGTGCCCTGCCCCCTTTAACCTGGCATCCATGAAGCAGAGTGAGTCATCTCCCCAGATTTGCAGTCTCTTTCCCTGGAACAGTCCGGCAGACATCACCTTGAAGGTCATTGGGTTTCCACGTCCTCTTTAAATAGGGCATAAAAGCAGGATGGTGCGGGTATACACAGAGAGAACTGGACCGGCTGCTTTTCAAGGCTGCTTTGCGAATCATGGGAGGAAGATTATGTGAAGATTTGCTGAGGATTGCAAAGCATCAACTCACAGAGGCTGTTAGCACGTTCTTTGATGGAGGCCCGGTGGACAGAAAAAAGGGAAGGAAGGAGATCATGATCAAGCCTGAAGGATGCTAAGCAAAGAATTGGGTTCAATGGCACTGAAATCCCCATTACACCTGGGTCAAACGCAGCACCACCAGATAATGCTTTAAACACCCACAGACCCTGAGGGTGGGCACTGACCCTTAGCAGCCAAGGTGAGCACCTATGGGGGTGTCTCCAGGCACAGTGAAGAAAAGGATGCTGCGAGATGCTCAACAAGCATCTCACCAGACAAGATCTCAGCATCTGCATTCTTAGAACATCACCCTCCTCATCCTATTCAAAAAGTAAACACTGTGGCAAGCTTCCAACCACTGACCAGTCCTCCTGGCCCCTGTTTACCCTGGCCTTGGATATCAGTCTCAGTCTCATGCTTTTTCTAATATATCCTGCAAATGCAGGTAGTCATTCTGTATCTGCTTGTCACAAGTTGGTGTGTGTGGGGGTGGTTAGGGAGGTGGGGGTACAGTGAAGAGAGAAAAGGGACCAGTATGACAATAGTAGTAGTTGGCAATGATCACTCTGGGCAAAAGCAGATGCTGAAAGGAGGAAAAGGGATACATATGATAACCTTTCAATATCTGCACTGCAAACCGTAATGCCCATAAGAACAGAGAGAGAGAGAGAGAGAGAGAGAGAGAGACTGAGACAGAGACAGACAAAGAGAGAAAGACAGAGATGGAGAGAGGAAAAGTACCTGCCAAGTTGGGGGAGGGAAAATGGGGACATGTGTGATGGGAAATTACACTGGTGAAGGGATGGGTGATGAACATTATATGACTGAAACCCAGTCATGAACAACCTTGTGAGTGTGTATCTCTCAGTGATTCAATTTTTTAATTAATAATTTTTTAAAGAAAATATACATTAAAAAATAAACAAGTTGGAGATGATAAGCAGGCTGGAGCACACGCTTCACATGCAAACACTTGGGTCACGCCCCAGCCCTGTGGGCTTCGTCCAAGCATGGCTGGGAACAGGCCCCAAGTATTCACGCAAGTTCCAGTGGGTCTGCACCCCAACACCACCGCCAGCCATAAAGAACCACCATAAAGAACAATCAGTTACAGGGCTTATGGACTGGGAGTAACACAATCGTAACTAGTGGCATCCGGCAACCATGTGAATGGATCTGGAGCACCCATGAAGGGTCACCCAGCAAGTTGGGAGTGAAGGGAAAAGAAAAATCAGTGGAAAAAGGATGGTACGAAGGCAGCCAACGGCACAGGCCAAATCAGGCAAATGCCAGGGTCTTTCTGAGACCCCACAGGTAGGGACAAGGAGAGATCCGGGTAAGCCACAACCCAGCACTGGCATTCACAGGTACATTTGGCACCACCCAATTTTAGAACAGGGAGGCAGTGGGTCTGCCCTGCAGAGAGCAGAAAGCCATGGGGAGTTGTGGTGTCTTCCAAGCCCTTTCACGTTTGTAGTCAATCAAGGGCAGGGTCCTCCCCCTCCCCTGCACACACACATCCAATAAGAACAGAACTGAGCCCACAGAGCACTGTGGGAGAAGCAAACCTCGGTCAGGTCAGGGCAGACTCTCATTATTCTCATCCTTCTACCATTCCTCACTTCTCTCTCAGACCTGGCCTACCCTAGCAGGCTCCCAAGCCTTTCAAAGGTTGCAGACACACCACACACACACACACACACACACACACACACACACACACACAAAAGTGGCCGTGCTTTTCAGAGGATAAGTTAGGATTTGGCAACGAAGGGTATTTTTTAGCAAACAGCTCATCCAAGGATGAAAGGGATTCCAGACACCTCAAAGCACGAGGCAAGGCAACTACTGCAGAGAAAGAAAGTTTACTTCTGCCGTGGCTTTGTATAAGCTCCAGGGGGTACGACTGGGTGAGCTTCCACACTGCCACTGATTTCTGCGATGGAGCTACAAGTCTCAAGCCCCACAGAGCCCGGGGTGAAGGCTCTTTACTTGCCTGTTCTGATCCCTGGAACCTCCTGGGCTTCCCCGGCCAACCCAAGCCCCGCTGGGAGTCACCCACAGAAACAAAGTAAGTCCCAACCCCCCAATTTTCTCTTTCATTTGCATTACCTCTTACCCACTTGGAGTCTGTCCCAGGTTCTGCTGAACCCCCCACGCTTGGTGTTTTGCATTATGCGTTGTTTGTGGGGACCTGGAGAGATTTGTGTGCACGGGGTGGTAAGTTATGGGAGGTACGGGTCTGTGCTTTATTGTTCCCGATGGTGAGAGCTGTAACTGCATGGATAGCTGGAAGAGTTATTGCCGGAAGTGAGTGGTGGTGGCAGATCACGTGATGAACTCTGGGCCCACAAATAAATCCTGATGGGGAACAGCCTGGAACACTCATTCTTCTAAGGGGCAGTGGTGGTGGGGCGGGAGAATGGGTGGGGGTGGGGGAATCTTGAGTGGGTTGAGAGGTCGCAACCACTGCACACAGAAAATTCAACATTCTGCAACAAAATTGGAGCCACAGATCATCCTCAAAGGTCAGGAAAAGGTCTTTTTCCTGGCACTGCTTTCTTCATTTGAAACACACCGAAGAAGCATCCAGAAAATTTGCCCCTCTGTCAATATGTCATAACACCAAAAATGGCTACGGCCTCCACTCTGTGACTTTGAAAATCATTCAGGAATGCTCCTGGGCACAGTGTGTTCTTGCATGGATGATTTGAAAGGCGTTTAGTGTCTGGGACACCAGATCTTAGTGTCTTCACTACCCAGGTCATGTATGTGGGGGTATTTCCGACAGCAGGAGGGGCACAGAAAGAGCAACTCCATGAAGAACCAGAGAGAAGAGGCCCCATGGCACATGAAGAGCCCACGTGAACCCCAGATGTGGGTTTCCCATCAGCCATGCTGTCAGTCTCAGAATAAGCTTTTGAAAATAACCACCTCAGCTTCTGTGGGTGGGTCCCTCTCCTTCCTTCCCCAGAGAACTCTCTCAGTTGGAAAACAGTTGTTCCCATGGATATGGATCTCATTCCCATCCGTGCTAGGATTGGTACATGGAAAAGTATTGGGGACTCAGGGGAGCCACATGGCAGCGCACCATGTGATCCATCTGAGTCTGGCAGACCGGGTGAGGTCCCCACCATCACCCCACAGGGCTGGAGAATTCACCATGTCCTGCGCTGGCATCTCACCCTTGGGCTGGGTGGCTCCACACAGCTAATTCCAACAAAGGAACTTGGAATTTGCTGTCAGTAGTGGATTTTGCTGTCAGTAGTCCTGCCAAAGCCAGGTCTCCCAACAATGCGTTAAATGGCACTGTAATGATACTTGGCAGTTTTCCAGCCAAAGGACCACTGTCAGTGGGAAAGCAGGCCATACTCAGTCCATGGAACCAGGGGGCTCACCAGGCATGCAGGACAGCATACCCTGGAGACCAGCTCCTCCAACACAAGCGCGAGCCAGGGGAGGCTTTCCCTGGGAGCCCCAAACAGCCAATAAGTCCGTTTCTTCCCTCAAGATACCTTGATGACCTGAAGCTGGCCAAGGACCTTGCATGAGACCTCTCAGTCTCTGTGGCCTACAGACCCTGGGGAGCCGGGACACCTGTCTCTAAGAAGCACCTTCCTTTAG
This sequence comes from Cryptotis parvus, assembly GCA_021461705.1. Lineage (NCBI taxonomy): Eukaryota > Metazoa > Chordata > Mammalia > Eulipotyphla > Soricidae > Cryptotis > Cryptotis parvus. Next base: position 49,507 of record JAJIBD010008639.1, on the reverse strand, counting down.
CTGATCTAGAGCACAGGGAAACTGGGGTTAGGAACTCCCAAAGACCCAATGTTCAAGTCCTCAGCTGGGCGACAGAGGTTGTGGTCTTGCACCGGGGGTCTTGACTCGGTGGCAGGACTCACTCTCTTAGGGAGCAGCAAGAATGACCAAACTCACAGGGCCAGAGTGACAGAACAGCACAGAGGGCACTTGCTTGCACACAGCCAACCAGGTTCAATCCTCAGCACCCCAAAGTCCTTCAGGAGTGATTTCTGAGAGTAGAGTCAGGAATAAGCCCTGAGCATGACTAGATGTGGCCCCCAAACAGACAGGCCCAGAACCTGGCATCAGAGAGGGAGCTCAGAGGATCAGAACAGAGGACGAGTACACAGGGGCCCAGAGGTCACTGCCCAGCCCTGCACAGATGTGGCTCTGTGACCCCTAGCACTGAACCGTCAGGCCTGGCACTCCTAAGCCAAATACTGCTCTGGGCATCCCCCATCCCCATAAATTCCCCACAAAAAAGTTCCAGAACCAGGGAACCCTTGGACACTGCCTAGGAAGACAGGTCCCCAAAAGGGCTTGGTCCTGAGCCGTTTGTCACACTAGTGGCTAGGTCCAGGCTATAACATGGGCTCAGATCCAAAGTCAAATGCCGGCCAACAGTCACTTGCTGGGTTCTTCTGTGTTTCAGACAAGTTGTGTTTTGCTTTTTGTTTTTTTCTGGGACTACTTCTAAAGCAGATCACTCTGTCCCTCCCTGCCAGGCGCATACAGAGCAGTGGGGGGTTTAGACACATGGTCCTGGCACAGGGGGCGGGAACAGCAGGAGCCAAAGAGGCATCCAAGATCCACGCTGGGGAGAGAATGTTCTCTCTCTCCCTGGCCCTCATTAGCTCAGAATCAGGGAACGAACGGTCAGGGAGAGCCTGGGTAGAAAGATGCTTGGGTTGAGGAATTGCCAAGTGGAGTCTTTGCTCCTGCTTAACCCAGAGGCAGCTGCTCCTTTGCTTCAATGATCTGAACTGATTTGATCCTACTTGAGTTCCCAGGTATAACCCATTCCTGCCTGGGAGTCTTTGCACCCTGTCCCAGGAAGACCCACCCAAAGAGGGCGTGGCCTTGGAAGGCATGCCCTAAAAGGGCACAGACCAGGGTGGGGCCTGTCACTAGGTGCTGGATGGTGGATAAGGCGGTTGCTTGCTTAACATGCATGTGGCAGACCCAGTTCCAGTCTTGGTACCTCCGAACCCACCAGGGGTGATCAATCCCTGAGCACAGAGTCAGGAGTAAGTCCTGAGCCCTGCCAGGTGTGGCCCTTAAACCAAAAAAAAAAAAAAAAAAAAAAAAAAAAGATAGAAGTCAGACTCCGGCAGTCATTTGTAGGAGTGGGTTTCGGCAAGGGGTTTCGGCCCCTTCTTTTCAGGGTTGTGGGGGGTGACATTTCCTAAGGGAGAAACGGGATGCTTGTGAGTCCATCAAAAGCGTCAATAGTTTGAGGGTGCAGAGAGGAATCCCAGTGCAAAGGTGAGCCCTGAATGTGGGTATTACATCCCTCTTAGCCACCAAATCCATAGGGGAGAACAGCATCTAAGAGGATCAGACTTTTGCCCCATTGCTGGAGACCCCAAGGGACGTCATTGCTGGTTCTTACTGACCCAGGACAAAACAGTCACAATGACCAGAAGGACAAAGGTATCAACTACTGATTTGCTTGAAATCCTGTCCAAGTGTGTAGAATCTCAGTCCTGGAAGACCGTGGCTTTGACCACCTTCCCTCCCCATACCCCCTAATCCAGCCTTGGAAGAGAGGAGACCATCACAAGAAAGGAGGAAAACTGGGGTGTGAAGCAATCTGTGAGCTGGGCCAGCTTCACGTGGCTAAGGCAGGCCTGGCTCTGAGACTGTCAGATCATTCCAGATCACAGCGTTTGGGGCTGGGAGGGAACACACGCCCTGTACATACCTGACCTGGCCATCTCTGTCATACACGGTCACCCAAGCAACACTTGATGTCCCCCAAGCACCAACAGGGCTAGCCCTGGAGGACCCCAGAGACTGCCTGAGCCTCAGGCACTCGTCCCACTCATCCTCAAGATGTGGGGGTAACACCAGGGAACAGACAGTATCAAGCAATGCCGGACACTGGGTCCTGGATCAGAAAACCAAGATTAGGAGGCAGGAGGTGAGGGTGTGGAGTGGGGCAAGAAGTGAATAGAAGGCATTGTCATGATGTAAGCTCATGGCCTTGTCATGACGTAAGCACAGTAATCACCCTCAAAACCCTGTTAGCCCTGATGAGCACTTGGCACCTCAGAGACAGTAACACAGAATTAATTAAGAGGCCCAAGACGAAGCAGGAGAGCAGCATACGCTGCACGGCATGTCCAAAGTCCTCCAGGCTCCTTATGAATCCAAGTCAAGGCTCCCAAATATGACAGGTTTTGTAAGGAACGTGGAGCCCAAGAGGCAGCCCTCCTCTCCTGCACTGTAAGGCTGATCGCTGAGCCTCCACCACCCTTTCACCAGTCTTCATGCAACCCCAGGAACGGGGCTGCCCCTCATGCAACTTGAGACAGTTTGAGCCCTTTAATGAGACCTTCAAGGTCTTCACAAAATTCCCTTAAATCCTCCAAGCATGAGGCAGGCACAGCAGGGCAGAATTCTGGGGTGTGTAATCACAGGGCTTGGTGCCTAGGGTTGGGGGGTACTCCGAGCTCCTGAGCATGGTGTGGGCACCCCGGCCCCCAGTCCCTCTGCCTTCCATGGGCATTGCACGCTCCCCTGAAGTTGTCTGTTCTGCCTGACAGCGTTTGTGCTTTTCATGGAAGGAGCCAGGGTGCAAAGGGGGCACAGGAGGGGCGAGCCGTGGCAGAGGCAGCAAAGAGACTCGGGCAGAGAAAGTTCGAGCAAGCTCCCCAGCATCCCTGAGGAGATCAGACGGGGATGCTACTCTGGCTCAGCCCGAGGAAGGAGCCCTAGGTGCTTTGAAGCCCGCAGGCTGTTGGCAAGGGAAAAAAACCGCTTCACAGCCCCTGAATTTGGTGGCAGTAAGGAAGGGATGAGAGAAGTGAAGAGGAGAGAGGGAGGGGGAAAGGGGGAGATGCTGGAAGGAGCTGACTTGCTGCTTTGCTTAGCAGCACTCGGCAGTCACAGAAAGTCACCACGGACCCGGGCACACAGGCTGTGAGTTCAACCGGACTTTAAGCCAAGGCCAGTGGTTGAATCCTGAGTGTGTCTGGGGCCTGAGAGTTCATCCACATGGGAACACCTCAGTGGGCCTGATCCTTACAGTTTTCACCCCATTAATGACTGTCATCATGAACTCCTTCACTTTCCTCGTGGCTGATCCTGTATCACTGTCTGTCTTCCCGTTGTTCATCGATTTGCTCGAGCGGGCACCAGTAACATCTCCATACGTCCTGTCACATGCAAGATAGCCCAAGGGCATCTGCCCACTCCAGGAACATAAAGAGCCTCAAACCATTCTGTCAAGTCATGTGAATGAGGTCTATAATTGTCACTGGTATTTGGCATATCAAATACAACATGGGTAGCTTGCCAGGCTCTGCTGTGCAGGTGGGATACCCTTTTAGTCACCTCAAAACTTGAGCATTTGTTGATGAACTGCACATCCACAAAGCGGCCACATGAGCCAGGCTGTGATCAGCTCTTCTGCTGGGTGAAGCTCTGAGGAGAGGGAGTCCAGATGTGGAAAATGGCAGCCCTCATGGTGTGGGGGTTCCTCTCGTTTCTTGCAAGGCTCTGCTGGAGTGGTGGGGCTGATCCTGAGGATGGAAAAATGCTTCTAGAAATTACTTCTGGGGTGGGAAACTGGGGCCGTATCAGGATTGGGGGGTGGATTCCTGGAGCCGTGTGTACGGCCCCACAACATAGCAAGCACCTCTCCCCAACAAGATAAATAAAGGGTTCTTGTGTTTTTTAAACCTTTTCCTCCTTGCCTGAAATGTCTTCTCTGAGAATGGATCCCAGTATGCACCAGCCCTGTGCCTTCCCCACAAAGCTCTCCCCTACCATTTAGATCCCTGGATTGGGAGGACTCTGGGAGCCCCAGGGTAGTGGGAAGGGAATGGTAGGGAACTGAGAGGCAAACAGTCAAGAAGTGGCAATTCTGAAGTCTTGGGGGCAAAAGGCAGTTAGGATAAAGAAGGGACCAGTAGGACAATAATAGTTGGAAATGATCACTCTGGACATGAACTGAGTGCTGAAAATAGGTAAAAGGGAACTCATGATAACCTTTCAGTATCTGTACTGCAAACTGTAATGTCCAAAAAGGAGGAGGGAGAGGGAGGAGGGAGAGAGGGAGAGAGGAGAGAAAGAGAGAGAGAGAGAGAGAGAGAGAGAGAGAGAGAATGAAAGTGCCTGCCATAGAGGAAGATTGGGAGAGATGGGGCGGGGAAAGGGGGGCTGGATGGGAAATTGACATGGTGGGAAATGTGCACTGGTGAAGAGACGGGTACTGGAACACTACAACTGAAACCAAATGCTGAACAACTTTCTGTGTAATTCACTGTAATTAAATTTAAAAATTTTTTAATCTTGAAATAAACTGTGGCGCCCTGTTTATCTCGGAGCCCTCCCCACGGCCCCCAATCATTTACCCAGGGCCGAGCACATGCAAATGAACCTGGGCCCTCTAGGCTCATTCCAAACACCTGGACTTGGCTCTCCGGGACTCGCTAATGGAGACACCTGCAATCAGCAGCCAGGAATGAGTCCCTCGGTGGTATTTCAACCCTCCTGCTCCCACTACCAGAGCTAAGGAGGGGCAAGAAAAAATGTGGGACACCCAGTTAGACAGAAGTTTGGCCACAGACCCCCAGGATGCCCAACTGTAAGGAGGCACAGACCCCACCTCCATCAAACCATCGCACTGAATGTACCCTAGGGGGGGGGTGTGGTGGCTGAGGGGGAGCCCAGGAGGTGCCACCTGGGCTGGCAGTCAGGCGTGCCAGTCTTCTGCTCCTGGTACACTGGCACTCACTGTAGTAAGCGGGAGGGGCAGAGGAACGCAGGGTGGGGCGAGCCAGCTTCTGGCTTGAAACTTCCTCTGATGTGCTCACATGGCAGTGACAGGTCCTGAAGGCTCAAACACGGCAGGGAGAAGGGGCGCGGGCCACCTGGGCAACCAGCACCACGTCGGCAGAGAGTGGCTACAGGGCGCGCATCACAGCTGGACCCTTTCACTGAAGTTGTCGCCTCTGCGCCCCACATGCACACAGCACAGGATTCCTGTGGGGAGGCAGGTTTATCCAGATGCTCTGGGACCAGGCGATCTCCCTGGAACCAAAGAACCAAGCACAGAAGGGATGGTGAGGATGCGAAGGGGGAGATGCCCCAGTTTGTCAGTAGCTGGAAGAAACTTCTTGGCTCCCTGGGCAGCCAGCGTGACTTCAGGGTGGGTGCAGGGAAACCAGCCCGCACATGTCTAGTCCCCACGTCCTGTCCCTCTATCCCCCACAGTTCCCGCAGGGCTCTTGTCTGTTGCCATCTGCGTCCTCGGGGTTCAACCAAAGGCACAGATGAGAGGTGGAGAGAGAGCTGGGCAGGCAGACAAGCCACTCTGCAGGTCGGGTGCCCTGGAGGCCCCCCAAACAGGTTTCCCCTCGCACTTGTGTAGCTGCTAGAGATCAGAGCCCACGGCACAGCCAGGCAGGAAAGCGAGGCAGGGAAGCCTTGAGGACGGGCATACATGCACACGCCAACACACACACAGGCATACATACACACATGCACACATAAACACACACATGCACACACATACGCGCACATGCGCACATACACCTGGCCACAGAGACAGGGGAAGAGCAACAAGACGCTGAAGGAGAATTGGGGTCATTGCTGCTGACAGTCCCTTCAGCGCCCATGAGCCAGAGCTACTAAAGCGCTGGCTTGAAGCTTCACCTTGGACACCCTCAGAGCCCCTAGGGGCCTCCTGGAGGCCTGTGGTATCCAGCACAAAGAAGGAGGAGGAGGTTCTAGGTGATGCCGCTTAGCATCCCCAGCTCACAGCCTCCAACTTCTCTCCTGGGCTCTCCCAGGATCAGCCTCTGCAGAGGGGAGCTCCGGGCAGGACAGAGAACAGACATGAGCAACAGCCCCCAGGCTTGTGGACTCACCCAGAGGTGCTGCTATAGCTGACTGCCGGCGAGGGAGGTCTAGCCACCGTCACCACCCCAGACCTCTCCTTCCAGGCTCCCGGGGCCTTGGAGGGATCAAGTGTCCTCCCTGCCATCTGCCCAGCCTCCCGGGGATATGCTTGCTTGGCCACACTGGCAGCAGCAGCGAGGCAGGCTCTTGACCACCTGCGTATTTTTTCCACGCTGAGTGTGACTCCGTGGCCCAGACTGGGGGCTGTCCCTCGGGCTGGCTGCCCGCCACACAACCAAGGCTTGCTGCCCGGGGTGGCGGAGCCAGAGGAGCTGGATGGGGCAGCCCTGGGGCTGGCAGGCTACGAGATAATTAAGCGTCTCATCAGCTACACCAGGGGCTCTGCCAGAATCCCTGTGCAGGTGGTTTGGAGGAGCACGGCCGTGAACATCTAAAAGGGGGCTGGGGGGGGTGGAGCCCTTGGTCACTCTCTCGGGGATACAGCCTAGCCCAGGCCTTGTTTCCCAGTGAACCCCCAGTGGAAGGGGCCCCCTCTGTGGCTCCTCCCCCAGAGGCCTCTCGGGCAAAGCAGACATGCGTGTCCTCCCCTCCCCATCCCACGCGGCTGCTCAATCCAACTTAACAGATGGCGGAGAAAAGTCACAGCTTCCGTTTCCCTTCGCCTGACAAGGTTTCCGAAGGGGAGAAATGAAACACTTCTTCTGAGCAAATCAGCTGCTACAACTTGGGGCTGAGGGGCAGGAGTGGGGGTCAGGATCCAAGCCCAGGAAATGCCTGTTGCTCTCGGAAAGGGGCTCGGGAGAGGTGGGGCAGGGTTGCTGAGGAGGGGAGGTGACTGCAACTTTGGGGCTGGGGGACAGGCACAAATAATGTCTCCACCTGCAACAAGCGTGAGGGAAAGAACAAGACAGTGTTGCGAGTCTACAGCAGAGGGGACAGATTATGCAGCCCAGCGGCCCCTTTCTAAAAACAATCATTCACTGGTTTTGTTTGGGACCACATCCAGCAGTGCTCAGGGCTGACTCCTGGCTCTGCATTCAGGGATCATGCCTGACAGTGCTCAGCAGACCCTATGGAATGCCAGGGATTGAGCCCAGGGTGGCCACATGCGAGGCAAGTGCTCTCCCGCCGTGCTCTTCTCTCCGGCCTACAGCAGCCTGGCCATGTCTGTTGCTTGCAGCATCCTGAACCCTGAGTGTTAAGACCGGGCCCTGTCATTTCAAGTCAGCTCCTCCCTGACGTGGCATTGGCCCCCAGCTCGGCAAAGCCTGGCAGCGCTGCTGGGCACCAGAGGGATGCCCTTGCTCATCTTCAGGTGGGCTCCTGAGCAGCAAAATGAACCCTTGCTGCTATGACCCACTTCCCACTGCCCAGAGCCGGGGGCATTTCTTTGAATTTAACTCCAGCTCTGCTTCATGGAGATGTCACTTCCAATGTCCCCCAAGTCCAGCCTCCTGACCCCCAGCTGGCTCTGGGGGTCTGGCTGCAGCAGGACTGACACCCCTCCCAATCACCACCTTAAAATTCAGGCCAAGGAGGGGCTAGACCCCACTATTGTAGGGGACCCTTTTCTCACTTCAAAACGGTGGGTGTGACGTTCTCCCACTTCTGATGTCCCAGCACAAAGGGTGGATACAGCAACATAATGAATCCCAATGAACCCGCCCTTCTGCAATAACCATCAACAGTTTCCAGTCGTCTTTCATCCCTCTCCTCCCTTTTTTTGCTTTTCTTGGATTTTTTTTATTTGTTTGTTTTTTGCAGTGCCTCTGTTCAAACTCAAGTCCTCACAGAGAGAGAAATTTGCCTTGGAACCAAATCCCTTCCCTGGAGTATTTCAAAGCCAAGCCAAGACACTCTGCTAACCTAGCGGTCAAATCCTTTTGTTTGGATTTCTTTATGTATGTGACATAATAGGCACTGCTCAGGGCTGACTCTGGGTTCTGTACTCAGGAACCACTCCTGGCAGGCATACAGGACCATATGGAGAGTCAGGGCTCGAACACATGTTGGCCATGTGCAAGGCAAGCACTTACTCACTGGACTATCACTTATGCCCTTTGATCTAGATTTGTAAACAAGAAGGATATCGCCTCCAGTTTGCTGTTCACATACGAAAAATGCAACAGTTTGAAAACACGAAACTGAGTGCAGGACAAAGAAATTAAGAAAAAAAATGTGACTTACAATCAAAAGAGGTCAAAGCTGCAACACTGAAAACCACATTACTGAAAGAAATAGGTTCACAGAAATGAAAAGATATCCCAGGTTCTTTGGGAGAATGATTACTAACATTGCTATCTCTCTAAGAGCAGTCGGTAGATTTAACACAATTGCTATCAAAATATATATTTTTTCAAGAAAACAGAACCACTCTAAAATTTGTCCCGGGCCCAAAAATTCTAAAGAGCCAAAGCAATTCTGAGAGAAAGAAGGAAACATCATAAGCCCTGATTTTAAAGCGATATTGCAACACACTAGTTATTGGGGCCATGAGGACTAAAATACAGGAACCTGGTCCTAAGGCATAGGGAATAAGGCCTGGAAACAGACGCAAGCAGCTGTGGACATTTACGCTGTGATAAAGAGGTCAAAAATCATACAATGAAGGAAAAACAACCTCAACAAATGGTGTCAGCTGGTAAACAGGATTACCCCTAGATCACTAGACATCCCGTTGTTCATCGATTTCCTCAAGCGGGCGCCAGTAACCACATGCACAAAAAGAAAAAAACACAAAAAAGCTATTTAACGTAATGCCCCAAAACTCCAAGTGGATTAAAGACTTGGATATCAGACCTTCAAATACACAAAAGAAAGCGGAGTTGGCAAAGTCCAGAGACACAACGCCAAAGGTGCACCCAGGTTAAGAAACTGGCACCAAGTCAGCAGGAATTCAGACAGCAACATAATGCAGATGCAAAAGAGCATTCGAGCAATCAGTTAAAAAAGATGATTGGGGCAGGAGCAATAGTACGGTGGGGAGGGTGTTTGCCTTGCACACGGCCAACCCAGGTTGAGTCACTGGCATATGATCCCAGAGTACTATCAGGAACAATTCCTGAGTGCAGTGTCAGGAGTAACCCCTGAGAATCACCAGATGTTATCCAGAGAGAGAGAGAGAGAGAGAGAGAGAGAGAGAGAGAGAGAGAGAATCAATCCTTACCTAAGTGTTACAGTTTCAACCCACTCCCTATCAAAATTCCAGTGGAGTTCAAGGCAATAGAACGCTATTAATGCTATTAACGTTTGTGTGGAACAGCACATGGCTCTGAAAAGTCAATGTGACCCTGAGGGAGAAGGTGGAGCAGGGGAGGCATCACACTGTCTGACGTGAGAGTGTACTACAGAGCTACGGGACGCAAAATAGTGTGGTATTGCAAAACAACATGCACCAACAGAACTGAGCATGAGAGATAAGCACTCATATAGGCAGGCAGTTAATTCATGACAAAATAGTCAAGAGCAAATAATAATAATTTTTTAGAAAACAGAGAAAGTTTCCCAGGAAATGGCGCTGGGGAATCTTCATAACTGCATGCAAAAGCAAGAAATGATAGTACTATCTCAGAACAAGAACAGACGTGAATGCAGCAAAGACTTGGCTGCTACATTCACAGCCATAAAATACAGAAAATCTAGGCAAACACTTCTGAATATTGACTCTGAGGCAAACTCCCGAAATTTGACTCCATCCATAAGGAAAGCACAGACACACAAGTGGGATGATTTCAGATTGAAGGTCATCAGCAGAGCAAAAAGAAACCATAGTCAAAATGAATGAATTGAGTGGGAGGGAAGTAACTCACACACACACACACACACACACACACACACACACATCTGGCCAAGGGCTACAATTTGAGATCTATAAAGACCTCGGGAAAATCCACCAAAAAAACCCCATCAAAAAGACAGGGAGAGGAGGGAAGCAGAGAACTTGAGGGAAGGGAAGGAGAGAGGGAGGGTAAGGAGGGAGAGAGGGAGAAGGAGAGGAAGAGGGAGAGGAAGAGAGAGAGAGAGAGAGAGAGAGAGAGAGAGAGAGAGAGGCAAGCAGATGCTTGGAGAAATGCTCATTATCACTTATCAGGAACATGCAAATTAACAGCACAATAAGCTCCCACTTCACATGTGTGAGAAGAGCCTGTGACAAATAGGCCAGAGACAGCAAGTGCAGGCAGGGAGTCAGAAATAGGAACCCACCCCTTTGGTTGGTGGCTCTGTAAACTGGCCCAGAATGGAGAACTTGAGAAGTAAAACCAAAATTCCAGCTACCATCCAATCCCAATACCTCTGCTCCAAACAACAACAGAAACACCTATTCAAAGAACTATATGCCCACTGAGGGTCATTGTAGTGCTTGTTCATTGATTTGGTTTTTTTTTCTGTTTGGGTTTTTGTTTTTGTTTGGGGGCCACGCCCAGCGGTACTCAAGACTTACTCCTGGCTCTGCACTCAGGGATCACTCCTGGCAGGGCTCAGGGAACAATATAGGATGCCAAGGATCAAATCCAGGTCAACTGCATGAGATAAGGACTCAGAAAACCCAATAGGCCACCCTGCAGAGGAATGAGGACCCTCTATGGAGGACTGAATTTGTTGCTTTTGTTTGATATTTCCCCTATTTATGTGTATGCTTCCCTTTTGCTTTTGTATTTTGGCCACACCCAGAAATGTTCAGGGCTTACTCCTGACTCTTCAGGGATCGCTCCCAGCAGTACCTTGGGGGACCCTATGTGGTGCCAGGGATCAAAGCAGAGTTGGCCAGCGTTGGCAAGGCACATGCATGTACTAGCTCTCTGCCCTCTCTTCATCTCCTTTTAATTTTTGGTCTGTTTTACTAGAAATCTTTCTCTTTGGATCTGTCCGGAGAATCAACTTAAGTAATGGGAATGCCCTGAGCACGTCCTAGCACACTTTGATAAAAAAAAATATCAAAGCAAAAGGGAAACACACACGTAGAAAGGGTAAATATCAAACAAATAAATGCAACAGACTTAACACTGATCATTCATTTTGAGACAACAAAGAAACAGAAAATGTCAAGTGCAAAATCACTGCAAGAAGAAATAGAGGATATGAACAAGGCAACATAACATTTTAAAAAGGCAAAAAATCTAAGCTGCAAATCTCCCCCTTCAAAATATGTGGTACAGATTGTTCTGGAGGTGAATTCTGGCCACATTCTCTGGTTTCGTTCTTTCCCAAATTATGCTTTCCAAAGAAAAGGCAAGTCCCACCATGCTAATTACATGGAGTAACAATTCTAAATCTCATCTAGAAAAATAATAAAAGAAATTAAAATTACAGACCCACATGGTAGGAAGTGTAGATGAATAAAATCTAAATAAAATTCTAGCTAAGTGATTGAACATAAATGCTTCATAATGACATGGTAATTATGCAGGCTTATAGATTGTGTGAGGAGTACACACTGAAGCATTTTTGATGAAATAATAGGATGTATGGAATTTGCTTTCCATGATCCAGGGTTGAGACAGGGTCAAAACTGAAAGGTGAACCATGAGCTGCAATTAAGTGGTGGGTGAAAGGAAACACACACACACACACACACACACACACACACAGCATACACACAGTACTCTGAGCTTTTCCATGGAAAGAGAGAGATATAGAATGACTGCATATATTTGCATGACATAAATATATCAGGTGGTCTTACCAAAAGTGGAAATTACCGCAAACGTGTGGGAGTCAGAGGTTAAGTAAGACAGAGAAGAGAACATGTGTGAATAAATGTCGAAAGGGCTAATACCAACCTAGAACTGAGCACTAAATACAGGCAAAAAAATGCATATGATGGCTTCTAAGTGTATGTAGTGCAACCCACAATGTAGGAGAAGGAAGGGAGAGAAAGGGAGAGAGAAAAGAGATAAAGAACCTGCCATTTAGGCAGGCTATGGGAGGGGGAGGGAATTGGGGACATTGGTGGTGGGAAATGGGCACTGATGGAGGGCGGGGTGCTGGAACACTATGTGACCGAAACCTCTGTACATGAGCAACATTGTAATTGTATATCTCATGGTGGTATAATAAAATGTTTAATTAAAAAATAAATAAAAAAGAAGTGGTTATGCTTAGTAATTCCAGACCTGGAATAGTTTCAAAACAAATCAATCCATCAATACAATTTCCAATCATTCAAGATTTAAGGATAAAAATAGGATTCCTCGTGACTAGTCCAGAAATAAGAATGGACAAGTTCAATGCCTTTCGTTTATAGTGACATTCTTCTTTTTTCCTTTTTTTAAGTGTTTTTTTTAGTTTTAAGTGTTTTTTGAGTGTTTTTTAAGGTTTTTTTTTTAAGTGTTATCCAACCAAGTCTCTAGGCAAATTCTTTAACTTTAAGATACTGCCAAAACTGATAGCAACATTATATGTGGAAGAGAATTTCAGATGCCTTAAAACTGGGAGGAAGGAATGGAAATCACCATTCATACTACTGTGTTCTAATTTAGTCCTGGAGGACCCAAGGAACATCGCAAGAAGGAAAACGTCAGTTTTCCAAGAAAGAGATTTTAAAAACTGCCATTTACCAATGGATGAAAGAGGGTTCAAGTTTGGAGGGCACAATTTTAAAAGATTGATGGAGTTTGAATCTGAAATATGTCGGTTCTCAGCCAAAGTAATCTACAAATTCAATGCAATCTTACTTAAACTACCAGCTGGAGTCTTGAGGACCTCATTCATTTAAAACTTCCTGGGAAAATGAAAGTTCCAAAAAAATAAGTAAACCATGAAGAAAAGTTAGAGATGTAGGAACTTGTTCTACTGATAGAACTATTTAAAAACTATGTTAAAGGGTGGTTGGGAAAACTGGAGACAATGGTGGAGGGACGGTACAATGGTGGTGGGGTTGTGATGGAATACTGAATGCCTGTAACAAACCATCATGAACAACTTGACAAACCGCAGAGTTTTCATAATGTGTAAAGAAAAAAATTTACATATATATAAACTCCAAAATATACAGAATTGCTTTAAACGATTAATGATGGGTGAGGCATGATTAATATCATAATGAGATCCAAATATAAAATAAAATTTAATATAATATACTTTAGATTTCAGAGTTTTATTTATCTATTTATGAGACTAGGCATTTTTTTTACTTTAAATTTTATTTTACCACTGTGAGATTTGCAATTACAAAGCTGTTCATGATTGGACTCAGCCACACAGCGTTCTAGCACCCAATCCTCCACCACACTTTCAGTATCCCCAAATTCCCTCCCCACTCCTGACACTATAGTAGGTCGACTCCTCCTCCCTCCTCCTCCTTTTTCTCTCTCTCTCTCTCTCTACTGGCCTTCTCTCTCTATTTCACCCTTCTCTTAGATACTGTGGCTTGCAATACATACATTTATAGGTTATCACGTATATCACTTTGCCTATGTTCAACGATCAGTTCTAGTCTGGTGTTACCATTTCCAAAAATTATTAGGACACTGCCCAACCTCTAATTGCCACTCACTCATGTTAGATTCCAAAAACTGACAAGTCCTCCTGGTCTATGTAGAATAGGCATTTTATACTGTATTAAATGGTTTTACTTTTCTTATAGTTCAAAATTCATAAAATAACTACTAGTTGTCCTTTACATATTTACTTTCTGATCATTCTCCTTTCCAGTACTTAAAGTTTTGTTGTAATAAGCAATCACTTGATCACTTGAATCCCGTTATTCATCAATTTGCTCGAGCAGGTGCCAGTAACAGTTCCATTGGACCCTATCACTTGGCAATGTAGCCCAATGGCATCTGGTTGATTCAGGAATATGAAGAGCCTCAAACCGTTCCTTCAGGGTCTTTACAAGGAAGCCAAACCATCTTGTAGGTGGGCGGCCACGTGATCTTTTGACATCCCGTGGGATCCAGTCGGTAATGGCTCTAGTCCAGCGGTTGTCTCCAAATCGCCAGCCCATCTGATTCCAGCCCATCTGATTTTCGATGCCTTGGCAAATGAGACAGCGTTCCTGATTCTGGAACAGTGACGGAGGTCAGAACTCCGGATTCCTTCTCTCACTTGAGTGAGGCGTGATATTCCAAGCATAGCTCTTTCGATTCCTCTCTGGGAGACCCGAATAGCATTCTCATCCTGCTTTCGTAGGGCCCAGGTCTCTGAGGCGTATGTTAATGCAGGGAGAACGGTGGAGTCACAAAGAGATGTGCCCGGAGCCGGAGGTTCTTTGTCCTTTTAGCTATTTCTTCGATGCCTTTGAAGGCATTCCATGCCGCTCTCTTCCTCCTGCGCAGCTCAGGTTTTAGGTCGTTCATCATGTTGACTTCTCGACCTAGGTACACATAACTGCTGCATTCAGAGATGTCTGTTCCATTGAAAGTGAATGGGGCCTCAGGAACTAGTTCATTTTTCATGAACATAGTTTACTTCAGATTCAGCTGTAGACCTATCTTTCCACATTCTCGGTCGAGGTCAGCCAGCATTTGTGCCGCTTGGCTAATGTTTGGTGTTATTAGAACGATGTCATCAGCGAAGCAGAGGTGGTGTAGTTGCCTGTCATCTATCTTCACTCCCATTCCTTCCCATTCTAATTGTCGCATGATGTTCTCTAGGGTGGCACTGAAGAGTTTTGGTGAAATGGTATCACCCTGTCGAACCCCTCTTTTGACATCAATGATCACTTCTTTGTAGAATGGTGAGATCCTGGTGGTGAATCCGTAATACAGCTCACGAAGGATCTTGATGTATTGGGTTTGAACACCCTGTTTGGCTAGGGCTTCGATGACTGCTTCAGTCTCCACAGAATCAAAGGCTTTCTGTAAATCAATGAACGTGAGACAGAGCGGCATCTTGTACTCCCTACAAACCTCAATGAGCTTGGTTACTGTGTGGTCGATTGTGCTGAATCCTTTCCGGAAGCCAGCTTGCTCACGTGGTTGTCCTTCATCTAGTGTTCTGCCAATCCTGTTCAGGATGACTCGTTTAAACAGCTTGTAGATGACAGGCAACAGGCAGATGGGGCGAGAGTTGCCGATGTCGTGAATGTCTCCCTTCTTGAACAGTAGAACTGTCCTGCTGGTTTTCCATTGGGAGGGTACCTTGCATTTGGACAGGTAGTGTGTGAAGAGCTGAGCTAGTGTGTTGATGAGTACCGACGGCAGATTCTTCAGGTATTCGGGTCTGACTTTGTCTGGGCCTGGTGCTGTTCCCTTCTTTACCGACGAGATGGCATGTCGGATTTCAGAAGGGAGAACGTTGGGAATGACATATCCATCCTGTGGAATTTGGTATGTGGGCAGGTGGATGTGGCTATCAAAGAGATTTGAGTAGAAGTCCTGGATAATCTTCCTCCATTGCCTTTCTGGAAGATGTGATAGATCCATCAGGCGTCGGAGGGCAGCTCATCTTGGTCTTTATAGTTGGCGAAGGACTAGGCGGGCAGTGCGAATGCTTTTCCCAGCTCTGCTGCATCTTGCAGTACTTTCTGCTCTTCTGTCTTTGAGAGTCTCTCTTTTATTGCTTCTCTGCACGGTTTAGCAAGCTTGGATGTTGGGAGCATTTTTGGTCTCCTGAGGCTTGTGCCTTGCCATGTTGGCGAATGAGCTCGAGAGTTTCTGAAGACAGGCGTCCTTTTGTGTCTTTCTCTCTCCGGCATTCTTCGCACAATCATGGAGGGTGCTGAACCAGTCAGTTGTATTCTTCATCGATGTCATACAGTGATGGTAATCTTCCCATGCTTGCTGCAATATGTGCCAAAGAGTTCCCAGTTGGTGGTCGTTCTGGGAGTTCTCTTGGCTTAAACTTTGCAGCCATTTCTCCCCATTGCGGGAAGTAGAATTTTTGCACGAAGGAGATGGTGGTCCGATCCTGTTTGGAATTTGGGGACGGCAGCAACATCGGTCAGACAAAACCGTCGACTGAAGATGATGTGGTCAATTTCATTGTGGAACTGTCCACCAGGAGATTCCCATGTCCAACATTTTGCTTCAACCTTCTGGAACTGTGAGTTCCCATGAATGGTCTTGGTGGACATGATGAACTCAGATAGTCTCTCACCCTGTTTGTTCCATTCTAGGCCATGGGTCCCGATGTGGAGTTCTTCAGCCGATCTTCTCGGTCCTATCTTGGCATTAAAATCACGACTATGATCTTGTAGAAGGTGTGATCTTTTTATAGAACTCCTCCAGTTCCATGTAGAATTTCTCAATTTCATCTCCTCTGTATGTGGATGTTGGTGCGTAGACAATGAAGATAGAAATTGCTGGCAGTGGGCCACATCTCCTCAAGTGTAATCGTCCTATCCGGTTTGTTAGGCATTCAAATGAATCAATATTGACGGCCATGTTTGTGTTGACAAGGACACCAATGCCACCGACACCTCTTCCGTCGCATGTTCCAAGGAACAATTCTTCTCTGGTGTCAAATACTGCATGATGCGACTGATGCCTCCCCATCTCAGTCAGACCAATGATGTCGTACTTGATCTTTTGCGCTTGCACCATCAGATCCTCAATATATGCTTCCAATGCCAACATATGTGCATTGAAAGTACAGACAGTCATTTTAGTCCTTCTTCGTTTTGGCAGCCTAGGATGGCCGTGAAATTTTATCAGGCACTGCTTGTTCACCTTTCTTACTGCTGCCGTATTAAGGGCTCTTTCGGGGTCAGGAAAATAAACATTTTTGTTACTGGTTTTGGCATATTGAACACGCATCGGACAGCTTGCCAGGCTCTGCCACGCGGGCGCTATACTCTCATTACTTTTTGGGGCTGTCATAGCTCTTTCTCGATTCCATGGGTGGTGGTGCATGGCCATTCTTAGTTGGTGGAGCGATTTGTCTGGTTAATTTCGATAACAAACGAGACTCTGGCATGCTAACTAGCTACATGATCCCCGAGCCGTCAGCGTCCCCCAACTTCTTAGAGGGACAAGTGGCGTTCAGCCACCCAAGACTGAGCAGTAATAAGCAATATAAAGTAAAATTTTTATGTGCCAAATGGGGACAGTTAGGACCAGGAGAGAAACTGGGGATACTGATAGAGGGGAGGGTCATACTGGTGGCACTGGAACACTAATGCTTGGAACAACTCCTTAAATCACAATATTTTTTAATAAAAATCAATTTTCAAACTATTTAAGAAATCATAGTAACTGAGCATACTCACAAAAGCAATGATATCAGCATGAGAACAAACAAGGATTTTGGAAAGGCAATGATCCAATGAGTACTGAGTTATCCAGAGTCAGCCAAGCCTGGGTGGGAGCTCGAGGTATGACTAAGGTGGCACCTCAATAAACGTGACAAGAAGGACTGTTAAGTGATTGAGACTGGGGAAATGACTTCATGACATGGGGGAAATAGAGTTAAGTAGAGCTCGATTTTCTATCTCATGCAAAACTGGTATGTGAATCAAGCAGAGAACAAAGTGGAAGGTCTTTTAAGTTATGCAGCAAAGAGTACTGGAAGGCATCTACAGTATCAATGTGAAGCACTTCTTAAAATTTTCAGAGCACAACTACAAAGACAGAAAAAAAAAGATTTACGCCAAAATGAAAGGTTTCTGCTCACAACGGGTGCCACAAAGGTAAGAAAAGAAATCACATAGCTAAAGCAATCCTTGGGAAAAAGAAGATGGGAGGCATCACCTTTCCCAACTTCAAACTCTACTACAAAGCAGTGGTAATTAAAACAGTATGGTATTGGAATAAAAATAGACCTGTGGACATATGGAATAGAGTTGAGTATCCTGACAACCAGCCTCAAATACATGAACAATTAATCTTCAATAAAGGAGCAAAAAGTACAAAATGGAGCAAGGAAAGCCTCTTCAACAAGTGGTGCTGGGAAAACTGGACAGCTACATGTAAAAAAATGAATTTAGACCTCTATCACCATGCACAAAAAATCAGATCAAAATGGATTAAAGATCTCAATATCAGACCTGAATCCATAAAGTACATCAAAGAAAATATAGGAAAAACCCCTCTATGACATTGAAGCTAAAGACATCTTCAAAGAAGAAACACCACTAACAAAACAGCTAGAAGAAAAGATAAACATATGGGACTACATGAAGCTAAAAAGCTTCTGCACCTCAAAATAAACAGTGACCAAGATACAAAGACAGTTCACAGAATGGGAAAGAATATTCACCCAATACCCATCTGATAAAGGGTTAATATCCAGGATATATCAGGCACTGGTAGAACTTTACAAGAAGAAAACAACCAACCCCATCAAAAAATTGGGAGAAGAAATGAATAGAAACTTCAGCAAGGAAGAAGTTCGAATGGCCAAAAATGCTCATCATCATTAATCATCAGAGAGATACAAATCAAAACAACAATGAGATATCATTTTACAACACAGAGACTGGCACATATCCAAAAGAGCAAGAACAACAAGTGCTGGAGTGGATGCAGGGAAAAGGGACACTCATCCATTGTTGGTGGGAATGTCGACTGGTACAGCCTTTTGGAAAACAATATGGACATTCCTCCAAAGACTAGAAATTGAACTCCCCATTTGACCCAGCCATACCACTCCTGGGAATCTACTCTGGGAAACCAAAAATACGCAGCGGAAACACCATCCCTACTTTTATGTTCATAGCAGCATTATTCACAATAGCCAGAATCTGGAAGCAACCAGAATGCTCGAAAATCTATGACTGAATAAAGAAACTTTGGTATATCTACACAACGGAATACTATGCAGCAGTTAGGAAAAAATAAAGTTATGAAATTTGCCTATAAATGGATGGACATGGAGAGGATCATGGTAAGTAAAATTAGCCAGAAGGAGAGAGACAGATATAGAATGACTGCATTTATTTGCATGACATAAATATACATAAATATATACATATTATGATACCAATATCCAAGGTCAGGCGAAATGTGGAGCAGAAGGTCTTGCCAAAGGTGGAAACTATCACAAATGTGCAAATGTGTGGGAGGCGGAGGTTAGGTAAGACAGAGAAAGGAACAGAGGGCCAATAATTGTCAAAAGTCTATTATAATCCACAACATGTAAGAGAGGGAAGAGAGAAAGAGAGAGAGAGAGAGAGAAATAGAGAGAAAAGAGATAGAGAACCTGCGATGGAGGCAGGCTAGGGGAGGGTATCGGGGACATTGGTGGTGGGAGGTGGGCACTGGTGGAGGGATAGGTGCTGGAACACTGTATGGCTGGAACCCAAACATGAACATTTTTGTAATTGTCAATAAATAAATAAATAAATAAATTTTAAAAAAAATAATACAATAAAATACTCAAAAAAAAAAGAAATCACAGATGGGGAGAATATATGTACACTGTCTCCCCCAAGTCCATCTCGAACACCCATGAGTAAGTCAACATTTGAAAAGACACAGGGAAGATGAAACGTGCTGATGGGCAAAGGGTAGGAACATTCACAGGAAAGGAAGCAGAAATGGCAACCAAATATGGGAAGTGTCTGGTCACACTGGGCGTTAAGCAGAACACAAAATAAGAAAGTGTGGGACCGGAGGCGATAGCACAGTGGGTAGGGCATTTGCCTTGCATGTGGTTGACTCGGGTTCAACCCCGGCATCCCATATGGGCCCCGAGCTCCACCAGGAGTAATTCCTGAGCGAAGAGCCAGGAGTAACCCCTGAGCGTTGCCGGGTGTGACCCAAAAAAAAAAAAAAAAGAGTTATTTTCCCGCCAATTGATGAGAGCTCGTGAGCACCCACATTAGTGAAACTGTGGGGTAAGGGGACCCCAGAACTCTTTGTTGGCATTCACTGAAGTGTATGAGCAGCTGCACATCCGCAGCATGATCCCAAAAGGGACAGTAGGAAGGCCAAAAAGAAAGCATGATGT
This sequence comes from Cryptotis parvus, assembly GCA_021461705.1. Lineage (NCBI taxonomy): Eukaryota > Metazoa > Chordata > Mammalia > Eulipotyphla > Soricidae > Cryptotis > Cryptotis parvus. Next base: position 29,566 of record JAJIBD010008639.1, on the reverse strand, counting down.
CCATTAACACACTGATGCTGGCACCACAATTCTTGTTCATTAACCCTGTTCAAATGTGAGCCACTGGTGGTACATGGATGCATTAGAAAGTTAGTATCATTCAGGTGGTGGCAGGAAGGAAACTTGGGACACTGGAAATGGGAAATGTACACTGGTGAAGGGATTGATATTGGGACAATGACTGAAACCCAATTATGAACTACCTTGTGTATCTCAGGGTGGTTTAATAAAAGTAATAAGCAAAAAATAATATCCTTCATATATCTTTTTATGGGGGTCCACACCCAGTATGCTCAGGGCTTACTCCTGGCTCTGCACTTAGGGGTCACTTCTGGCAGTCAGAGAACCTTAAGCAGTGCCAGGGACTGAACCCAGGTCAGCCGCATGTGGGACAAATGTCCTCCCTGCTGTGCTATTATTCCATACCTGGGCCAGTTCTCTTTTCTCAGATGAATGTACTAATTACTGAGAAAGTTCTAGTGTGCTGAAGATGCTGATACTGAGATGCTGATATGAAAGTCACACAGCACAGCTTGCACACTTAGGAAATGAGCGTGTGCAGATAATCGCATATGGGGTAGCCCATCCACACCAAGAAATGCTTGTGAGATTTCGAGAGTTTGCCTCTGGATTCAGAGAAGGATAAAAGGATGAGTGAATGGAGCCACTTTGCATGGCCCGATTAATGAACTGTAAAGTGATGATCAACTTGCCGTATACTGGCAGGTCTCATGGATCATGGAGCAGTTCCTCCGTGACCTGTCAGAGGTGTGCCGAGACGAGGGTAGAGGCCTTGCTTTAGATTATAAGAAAATCTAATCAACTACCCTCAGTCAATAAGTGCTGAGCCGGCCTCAGTTTAGGGTCTTGGTTTCCAGGTTTCATGCTGAGAAACCATGCGACGCAACAACAAACCCAGAAACCCTTCCTGGCCTCTGTCTCATGAGAGGTCAGTGAAGTCACAGAGAGCCCGAGGAGAGTGGATTCCAACCAGGAAGTCTCCAGAGACCTGCCAAGTTCCCCAAGCCCTTCTCACCTAATGCTCAGAGACAACTTGGGGGTTTCAGGAGTGAAAGGGGATGCTATTGGGCCAACCATTAACCACCAGATGTGTGGGAACAGCTGCTTCTGTAATAGCAAATGAGCTAATAGGCTGGGAATCCTGGGTCCTTCTCTGGGGGGCTCTTTCTTTCCTCTTCCCTCTGCAGGAATCAGCAGCTGGAGAGCTGACACCCCCAGGACTCACCTACACCTTCAATGCACTGGAAACAATGGCAGTTGAGCGGGGTAGAACATGCTGTGGGCTGGCTGTGGGTCCCCACACCCCCACTGGTGCATCCCATGACATTCTCCATAACTGCCCCAAATGTCCCAAGCTGCTGGCACCATGACTGCCCCCCTTTCACATTGAGAGATAGTATTGGAGACCCACACTTGGCAAATCCAAGGACTGCACAGTGATCAACTCCTCTGGAGTCCCTATTTGGCCAAAAGTGGCCAATGAGATCTCATCTTCCTTGGGGGGAGGATCCTTTGGGGCCTCTGAAAACACTCTAAGTGGCCACTTATGCTGTCATTCAGAAGTCCTAAGTCCAAATTACAGACAGTATTTGCTAGAAGCTGTGTCGAGGAATAGCCCCAGATGCTGAGGATCTCTGAAAGGTCAGTCCAAAGTCCACGTCCTCTTGGGAGGAGGATGGTGGTCAGTAACGCCATGCATCCCCCAAGGGACATCTGAGCTGAGAACCCCCACCCCTGTGCTTTTAGAGGCCTCATTACTATGGTAACAGTTTCACAGCTCACCGTTCAGAACTGAATCAAACTTTGCCCACAAGAATTAAATCACGGAAACCCCCAGAGACACAGGGAGCCGAAGATTCATTTCTAAATGTATATCGAAAATATCCAGTGCAGTCACAGATCCAAATATTTGGTCGTGGCATCCCAATATTCATCTCTGTGCATCTGTGGAGACGACAAACACCCCAAAGGCAAGAGGGACATACCTGCAATGGAGTCACTCTGGCACCCTTTGGGGGCACCAAGGAGCTCGAGACTAAACCATCACAGTCACTCACGGCTCAAGCAAACAATGTCCATCAAAAAAGGATGAGAAGCAGGACAAATCTCTTGCCCAGGAAAAAGGCTGGGGTGCGGGAAATGCTGGGGCGCCCCACACAAAATCAGGAGCAGGGTCAGGGATCCCCTTCTACCCCAGGGGATTGGCGGCCAGCCGATGGAGAAAGACATGAGAATCCAGAGAAGTTTCAAAATGCTTTACTTAATACAGGTTCTGGCATACAAATCAGCAATAGGGAAAACCCCAAATCTCGGGTTCCCAGCTGGGCTGCGGCCACGTGGAGGCCAAGATGGCTGCTACCACATGTTAAGGCCCACTGCCCTGCCGAGAGGAGACAGGAAAGAGGCAAGCAGGGGAGTGCCAACAGAAAAGGGCAAAAAAAGAGAGAGAGCAAGAAAGGAAACAGGCTAGTTTTTATATCCCTGCAATCCAGACCTCCCACTCCAATGGAAAGCCATCAGGGTCAAATCCCCTCAGGTAATTTCTCCCAGGACCTCATCTAGACCCTTTGAGATGTTCATGTTTCCAAGACACATCTGCCTTGGAAGTGCCCTGCAGGGTAGAGTGGAGGAGGGGCTTCTGAGATTAACTGTATCTCAGAATACAAAGGCATGCATCTGTACCAAAGAATATTCTATTGCCAGTTATATATTTCTCCAAGCCTTCGCAAGCGTTCCATCTTTATTCCATGGTTGTTCTGCCTTTGAGTTATCAGAGAGCCATGCTTGCTTGCTTGGAGGCAAACAGCATTTCTCTCTGGTCCAATTACTTAGAGATTAAACGTGGCCAGACAAATATACCAGTAAGATCTAGCTAGTCCCATGATGATCGTGGCAGCATGAGAGAATATTTATACCAGCCAGCATAGAATACATGGTCAGATAAACTGCCACATTCAAACTGTCCTCCTATCTACATAGTGGCCTGCAGGAGGCAACTCCAGGCCAGATGCAGAGGCTCTGAGCAGCAGTGTACTGCAACACTGGGGAGGTTGAGAAGACGCAGGGGAGAGTCCCATGGGCAGAGCCAAGCTTGGGGGTGGTGGGGGGGGGGCTTCATGCCCGGCAGCTGAGCCCCATGGTCCTCATGCCCCTCTCACTACCAGGCAAGCTCTTAGCTCTGCTATGTCTGCCTGCATAACTGAAGAGACTCAGGCCAAGTGGAATCAGGCACAAGGAGAGGGATCCCACTAGTGGGCATGTTAGAAAGAAATGCAGAAAGGGGAGCAGCAGTGGGCTAAGAGACTCCAAGAACTGAACTAAAAAATGGAGCCCGTGGGGGGGGAAGGGCACCCCAAGGCAGGAATGGGGAGACGCTGGCACACTGGTCTGGTGGTGTTAGAACATGGGCTGATGAAACTCTGGGTTATCTGGCAATCCTAGCACCTAAATACAAATTGAAAGGCAAGAAAAAATATTAAAAAACAAAGAAAGATTTAAGACAAAGGCATGAAGGTGTAGCAGCAATCTCTGGGCCCGGGTCCCTTCCTGCCTCCCTCTCTGGGATTCTTCTCCTTGCAAGGACTCCACAGAGACCAGGGCCCCTTACACCCGACACCTCCCCTTGCACGTGCTCCCTGGGTCACTGTCTGCCTCTTCCCTTGCCTTTTGGAGGCTGCTGAGGTCCAATGAAAAGGCTTTCACGCCTCAAAAGGAAGCCAACTGAAAGGCTGAGGTGGTGGAAGGTAGCCATCTTGGGGGGCACTGCAGAAGAATGGGGGTCAGCAAAGGGCAGGAGGCAGGCACCAGGACCAGCAGCCTGGTCTCAGGGGGCCAATCTGGACTGCATTCTTCGGGGTGCTGGTTTCCTGCACGGTGGCCCCAGGGCCAAGAGCTCCCAAGCGCCTGAGTCCTGGCCTCTTGCCTGGTCTTCTAGAAACTTCTCTTGCCCTGCACAGCCCAGTGCTCCTGTCTCTTCCCTGCACCGCCCTGACCTGTCTATGAGTCCAGCCGCCAACTGTCCCTCCAACAGTCCATTCCCTCCACTCAACAGTGCTCTGTTAGACCCTCAGAGACAGAAGGAGACACAAGCTTCCAGCAGCTCCAAGAAATTTCCGATCCACTCTGGAGGGAAGAGAGGTGGTAGGGTGAAGCGGGAGCTTTGGTCTAGCAAGAGAAGAGGGAGCAGAGTGAATGGGGGAGAGAGGGGGGGAGAGAGGGAGGGAGGAGAACAGCCCCTGCCTACAGATGCGTGCGTGTGTCAGAGAGAGAGAAAACAAGGGTGTGCAGAGGGGAAACTGATGTCTTTGACAATAATTATAGTTACCACGAAACTTTAAAAGTGAGAAAAAGAACTGAAACTTGGGCGAGCTCAAAGTAATACTAATTACAGCCTTATGCAAATCCTGCCTCATTAGCATGCAGCACAATAACGCGTCTACCACGGCGGCGTGTCAGATGCGCTTGCCCGAAAACTTGCGGAACCATCGCGGGCTTAGGAGCCTTCTTCGATGGGTCCGCGAACTCGCTGCCGTTCGCAAACCACCTCGTCTTTGCCAGCTTCTGCTCATGCCTCTTGCACAGCTGTTTATCTCTCTCCTTCCTGATTTCCGGAGATTGTTAAGCATCCAAGAGAGAATTCTATTATCTGTTACCCGGGCTCCGAATAGGGCTCCAGATACGGCATGTGTCTTAATTTCAACTGTATCTTACACAACGGCAAAAAATGGGTCTACCAAGACCCTTATCCTATTTTGTGAGCTCACCTTCCAGGTGGCGGGCTAGCCTGCCCAGCTCACAACTATTTTTTTTAATGCACAAAAAACTATCCTATTATATCCATTTGCTGAAGCCTGGAATTCCTTTGAACAGGAAATAATCCTTCATTCCACAATTAGAGATAAAAGGTTTACAGATGCTCAGAGCCTCCCAGAACATGCATTTGTGAGTTTGGGGGTCAGTGTTGGGGAGAGTCTTGCAGGGGTTTGTGGGGTGGGGGCTTAGCATTCAGGAGGCAGGAGAGAACTCCGGGGCCTGAATGCATTAGAAGAGGGAAGGCAGCCCCAAGCATTCCAGAGAGAGACCCAGGCGGATCACTTTTGTTTGGGGACCACAGCCAGTGGTGCTCAGGGCTTTCTCACTCTGCACACCAGGTCACACCTGGTAGGGCTCAGGGGGACCCTATGTGTGTAGGGGTCAAACCTTGAACACAAGTCAGCTGTGTGGAAGGCAAGTGCTACAACCGCTGTCGTTTCTCTTGGGCTTTCTGGATCGCTTTCCAGAACATTCCCTGACACTGTAAGCCTCCTGGTGCCTCTGGCACCCCAAAATTGAGGCTTAGTCCTCACACCTGCTCCCCCAAAACAACCATTGATTGCTTCCCTTCTGTCCTGACCATTCCACTCCCGAGGCCCTCCTAGGTAGGAAACACAAGTACCCACTGTGTACCCCCCCCACACACACACACCCCTATTCGGGTGTCATGCCACAGAGGTTCTTAATAAGCAGTCACCGAATGAATGAGGAACAAAATCTATAAATCAATACACCAGTGTTGTTATTTTCCTGGAGGTGAGCATGACAAATCATTTCCTGGCTGCAGAAAGCAAGGGACCTGGGCTGAGAAATGGTCCCCGATGGGCAGTGGCTGTATCTGAGGAGTCTTCCCTGGCTAAGGAACATCACCACCTGCCTCGGCTCGGAGACCAGGTTGAACCCATCAAAAGGAGGATCTGAAATGGATGGGGCAGGGGCGACAGTGTTTTCCCAAGCCAGCAGGGACTCTCTGAGCTCATGTGAGTATGGAGCAGGAATGCCCATCTCGAGGGTGCTACCAAGAGAAAGTCACCAGAGCCGGCCAGACCACAGCTCCAGCCCTCCCGCGCATCACGCCAGTGACATGGCTTCATCACCTTGACCGTCTTGAAAACTGGCAGAGCTCCACTTGCTAACCTCGGATGCCCCCATTTTTGCCCTGTCCCGCATCCCCCCCCCCCCCACCGACCCTCAGCCTGGAGCTGAGGAATGGGAGGGGGCATAAAGCTGGAGAAATACTGGCACTTGGGGTGCGGGGTCAAATACTATTAATACTATCGTAAATCACAGTGCCTGGCTGACAATCGTAATTATTATTAGAAAACATGCACGCGAAATCCTAACTGCCTCATTTGGCTTGGGACCTGGTATTCAGCAGATGCCAGCTCTATTTATTATTTCATTAAGCACGTTACCACTCAGCGATTCCTCCGTCCATCCAAACTGGTCCTTCTAGTAACCGGGGTTTAAGACCACTAAATTCTACTGCACTTAGCCCAAAAGGCTGTTTGCAACCAGGGCTGTGCCTAGAGGCCCCCGCTTTCCTGGCATGAGGAGCTGGGCGAGTGGGCGGTGGCACTTAAAGTGATGCCAGCGGCCTGGTATGTGGACAAAGAACCTGGACATATCCAGAACCTCAAATCCTCACACCCGGGGGGGGGAGGGGGACAAGCAAGACTTCTTAGAAAAAAGGGGTTTGATAAAAGATTATTTCAGATCTGCTTCTGGAGCCCATTTCCTTTTCATTCTGCTTTGAAGAGTTCAAACATGACCTTAGTCACTTAACTCTGGAGACACCGAATTACTTAACACACTCGCGTTTGCTCTTCACGCTGTCGGTGCTTTTATTCCCACACCCAGGTCGCCGCCGCTACACCGACATTCGTTGTGGCAGACATTGCAGAGTTGTCTTTAGCTCTTCCAAAGGCAGGTTTTCCCCTCTTGGAGTGTATTTCCCAGTTTATTTAAATTCCACGCCAACCCCCAAAAGCCCTCCTACCGGGAGCCCCATCCTGAGTTGGCGCCCGCTTCTGATTAGCGGGGCCATTCCTTAATGGGAAAACCAACACTGAAACGTGTCTCCTTGCCTGTTTTTTGAGCAAATGCTCCCTTGGAGGAGCCTTTAGTGCCTTTTAATTGTCCAAGTTTATTTTCTTCATTTCCCTTATTAGAGGCGAGCTGCAAGCAGGGGGCAGTAGGGAAACGCAGCTAAAACACAGCCCTCTTTCAAAGTTTTCTCCCACCTATTAACCCTCTCTCTCCACCAGCCAGCCTTCCCTTTTCCCCTTCCGTTCCTGTCATTCCCAAAAGCCTCTCTCCTCCTGCTCACAGAGTGCGCCCTGCTTCTCGGCCACTCCTCGAATTGCGTCTTCTCCTCCCACCTGCTCCTCCATCTTCCCCTCTGTCCCCTTTCCCTTTCCAAGTCAGGCTTTTCTTTGCTCAGGTTCTAAAGTCACCCTCTGTAAATCCACTTTGCCACGAGCAGGCAAGCTCCAATCTTCTTGTCTTGAGCAATTGAAATCCACTGTGCTTTCATTACAGCGTCTATTCAGATGTCCCAAATCTCGGCCAGTTATAGATTTTAATACTTCTTCCCTCTGCACTACAATTATTAGATTAAGTCCCCAAAGGTGGGTTGTCAGGAGCTGGTTTTTTTTCCACCCTAAGTTGAGTGCTGCACCAGGTCGCTGCTGCACTGTTAGAGAATTCAAGAAGATGGTGAAGACAGGAAAAAGGCAGCTGCCTAGGTGCTGACAATGTAATTCGGTGAGTGCCATTCCCAGGAGCCCTCACGCAGCCTGACTTTCAGCCCTTAATCAAATCACTGTCCTGCCCTCGCCCGAGGACACACGTCACAGCAGCAGCAGCGCATCCGAGGAAGGTCCACCGGTCATTCTTGCTCACTTGTATTTTGGATAACTGAGAGTGGGGTATGAGGGGGCTGTGTGGGGACCGATCGTGTCATTCATGAGGACTTGGATTTCCACGTATGTGACATGAGAAAGGAGGGTGGGGGGGTTCCATCATAGGGTCTGACTCTGGTGGACAGCGTGTTTCCCCACACGGTAAGAAATTGGCTTTTCTCGTTTATTCCCCCAAAACTGCTGGGCTGTATTTCTGCTGGGTTCACCTGAACCACGGGGCACTGCTGAATAAAAATCTTTCTCCAAATATGGAGAATAGGAAACCACCCCCCCCCATTGTAACTTAAGCCATGTAATTCAGCTACGATCGAAATGTAATCCAGATCATTTACCTAGCAGTCACTTAATAAATCTTTAATGTTTCTGTGCCCAATGGTAAGTAGATTATTGGTGAAACTGTGTCCTATGCAGTACAAACCCTTCCCCCAGTTTTAAGTTGGGCCAAGATGCATTATGACTTCCTGTTTCCTTCCAGTCCTGGGCACTGTTTTTTAACGTGGGCTCCTAAGCCTGTGTAGCCAACACTACCAGCTTACCAGCTCTCTTCCTGTGGGCTGCAAGAAACTAACGGGGTTTCATTTCCCCTTCTGGGGCCTTGGTGATCTTGTTATGATCTCCAGCACATACTATCATGTTTGCTCTAAATAATCATTTTTGTTTTCAAGGAACAAGTGATGCTGTGTTCCCTGCCCCACAGCAAGGCCATGTCTCTTGGTACGATCCATTCCCTTTCCCACCAGCTGCCCCCTGCCAGAATAACTTATTCTCTCCTGGAGAGGACACTGGTGTGGGGGTGGGGGGTACAGAGGGATTGCACAGTGGGGAGGGCATTTGCCTTGCTTGCAGCCAACCCAGGATCTAATCCCAGCATCCTATAGGGTCCCCTGAGCACCACCAGGAGTAATTCCTGAGTGCAGAGCCAGGAGTAACCCCCGAGCACCGCTGGGTATGACCCAAAAAGACAAACAAAAATTTAAAAGGTGCTGGTTACACATTGTCTTGGGGTTTTGTGAACCTGAAAAAATCCTGTCTGACACAAACATTTTCACCACTTTTTCCTTTGGTATTGAATTTTGGATCGAGAGAGTATTTCCAATCCCCTGTTTCTGAATGTCTCATGTCCTTCTTTGTAAATGGATCTATTCTCTCAAGTATGGGGTATGGAGCTGTTTCATTTAGATGCACTTGTGTGGCACATTCTTAATGTTCCCTGAGCATCTGCTGACCGCTGGAACTAGGACTGTGCCCATTTCAATTCTGGACAAGTTGGATCATCGTGCCTTTACTTTCTTTTTTTAATCCTTTCCCCTCCCTAAGGACTTCAGAGAGGCCGTCTCTTATATGGAAAAGGCAAGAAACAAATGCTTGATCTTGCGCTGTGTGTCATTTGCGATAGTTTCTGTAAGGCTCTGAGGCTGGGGGTGTGGTTGGGCCACACCCAGCAGGCAGCGAGTGCTCAGGCATTCTCCTAGCTATGCTCAGAAGAACATATGGAGTCCCGAGGACCAGACTAAGGGTGTCCATGTGCAAGGCCAGCACTGACCCCTGTACTCTCTCTCTCTCTCTCTCCCTCCTTCCCTCTCCCCACCTCGCCCACTTTTCAGTAAGTTTTCATGTTCTAACACTTTTCTCCTGCATCACCTAATTATCACTAATTCTAGCTAGCCTATTTTTTTCAAAAACTGCCTTTTTCAAAACACAAAAATAAATGGTCACAGCCATCATGCTTACACTGAAAACGCTCCCATCAAGTGATCCTTACCACGCTGCCTCTTCAGCGCTGAAGCATCTGGACTGTTTTCGCCAACTGTGTCATCGACCCCATATCTGGGCCGGTTCTGATACTTTCTTTTGTTTTTCCCAGATTGTGAATCATCTATTTCCTTGCTTCTTTGCATGCCTAGTGATGTTTCACTGGAGGCCAGACAGTGTGAATTTTATCGTATTGTGAGCTGGCTGGCTATTCTTGACTTCTATTAATAGTCTCCTGCTTTTGTTCCGTCTCACCATTAATTTTCTTGGAAATAGCGGCTCCATTCTGGCCATGCTTTCGAGCTTTACTCGGCAAGACCACGAGGGCACATAGCCCAGGACGAATCCCGCCAACAACTGGGGCAAGACCCCGCTTCCTCTGGGCACCACAGAACTGAGCTCTCCCAATCTCCTGCTGACAAAAAAATATCCCTCATCTGGGGTGAGCGCTGGAGATTGTCCCTGGTCACCTGGCAGTCACTGGCCCCCATCACAACTCAGCTCAGACCACAAGGAACTCTCTGCCCATCTCCCAAGCTCTTTCCTCAAAACAGTCTGGCCTCGCTGGCTTCCTATTCTGTCCCGTCTGAGCACAGGAACAGGAGTGTCACCTGCATCCACGGCGGAAACGTCTCATGTTTCCTAACAGCTGTGTAGTATTCCACTGTGTAGATGTGCCAGAGTTTCTCAATCCACTCATCTGTTCTGGGGCAATAGATTCTGGCTACTGTGAATAGTAGAAGGGAAGATAGCTTTTCTACAATATTCCCTAGGGAATATTCCCAGTGTTGCTGGGAACTATAGAAGCTCAATTTCAAGACTTTTGACAAATGTCCATATTGTTTTCCAGAAAAGCTGGGCCAATATGCATTCCCAGCAGCAGTGAAGGAGAGGCCCTCTTCTCCCCCGCACCTGCGCCAGCACTGGTTGTTCTTTTTGATGTGTATCAGTCAGAGGGAGCAGGACAAGCATAGAATGATCACACTCATTTGCGAGATACAAAGAAAAAATAGAATATGGATAATACCCAAAGACAGTTGAAACAAGGGCCTGGAGAACTGATTCACAGTAGCAAGTTGGCCACAAAGGGGGAAGGGGAGTGCAGTTAGGACAGAGAAGGGACCACGATGACAGTAACAGTAGGAAACGATCACTCCGGGCACTAAATGGGTGCTGAGTGGAGGTAACATGATATACATGACACGCTTTTAGTCACAGTACTGCAAAGCACAGAGCCTGAAAGAAAAATAAAGAAGAAAAGTGTCTGCCATAGAGGCGGCTGTGGAGGATGGCGACACTGGTGGCAGGAAATGTGCACTGGTGAAGGGACGCGTGTTGGAACTTGGTATGACTGAAACCCAATCATGGCCAACTTTGTAACTGTGAATCTTGAGGCAATTCAATTATTTTTTAAATGCAGCTTTGACTCTTCCCAACTATCTTCCCCATCTCTGCACCTGGCCATAAAATGGCACGTGCTTCATAGGGATCGCCACCAGCAAAGTAGGGTTAGTGGGGGGAGGACAGGCTGACCCCCCAGCTCCGCTCTACCCAGCTGTGTAGGCCTCGCAGTCCATGGAGGCCGTGAAGCCACCCCTGAAGGGGCTTGAGGGCGCCACAGGAGGCTGGGGATTGGAGCCAGGCCCTCACCGTGTCAGGCACGCACTTCAACCACTTGATCTAATTTTGTCTTCACTGAACAAAACCCTCACACACCCTTTTTGCTTTGCCTTTTCTCTTGGCTTCTCCTCTTTGCAAATCACACCTCTAGAATAATCTGAGAAGAGGCAAGCTCATTGCTGTTGGCTAAGCTTCCATTCCGAGACCCCAGAAGCCAGGCTGCAGACACCTAGATGGTCCTGACAGAGCCTCTCTACCAAGTTTCACTTTTATTCCTCCCCAGGGGAGGGGGAAGGGAAGGAAGGAAGGAAGGAAGGAAGGAAGGAAGGAAGGAAGGAAGGAAGGAAGGAAGGAAGGAAGGAAGGAAGGAAGGAAGGAAGGAAGGAAGGAAGGAAGGAAGGAAGGAAGGAAGGAAGGAAGGAAGGAAGGAAGGAAGGAAGGAAGGAAGGAAGGAAGGAAGGAAGGAAGGAAGGAAGGAAGGAAGGAAGGAAGGAAGGAAGGAGAGGGAGAGGAAGGAGGAGGAAGAAGAGGGAGAGGAGGAGGAAGAAGAAGAGGGAGAGGAGGAGAAGATGAGGAAGAGAGGAGGAAGAAGAGGAGGAAGAAGAGGAGGAAGAGGAGGAAGAAGAGAGGAAACTCCCCCCCATGCATCAAGCTCTCTCCCAACCACTCACAGTTTCCAAGTCCAAGCCTGCGCTGATTTCCTGTCAATGCCACAGCTGAGCCCGCCATCATTACTGCAAAATGGGTTATTTCTGTGGCCCCCTCCAGTTTGCTACCCCCCCCCTATCTGTCTGATGTTTAATGCCTGCATTTCTCCCTTGCACACATCTACTCCTCGGTGCTAGGACAATTTCGCAGCCCACTCTCTCATACACTGTAATAAAAAGACCCTAATACAACAAAAACAAATGTTCCTGGGGCCGGATTCCTGGGCAAGCCTGACGGCAAACAGCAAGTGCCACAGGACACTGCTGCTGCACCCACAGAGCACTGGACACTCTCAGCTAGTGCCTGTTACTTCACAAGACACATACTGGTGTGACAGCAGGGGATAGTGCCTGGGAGGCCCATCCTGTAGGGCACAGACCCATGAGCCCCTGTGTTAGCCACTGCTCTCTTCAGCACCGCGGTAGCTGGACACAGCCCACAGGAACCTTCTGACATGAGCCTGGGGTGAACCACAGTAGTGACAGGGTCACTGGCATCCACAGAGCAGAGAAATAAAGTGTCCCCCTGGCCCACAGAACCCTCTTCCTCCCCCCCAGTATCAGTCTACCGGGCACAAAGAGACCAAAAGTGCCCATTTCTCTCTTGCTAGTTTGGGAGCCACACCCAGTAGTGCTCTGGCTCAGAGCTCAGAGATCACTCCTGGTAATGCTGGGGGATTTAGATGCCATGCTGGGGGTGAAATTGGGGTCGGCTGTATGTAAGGTAAGCATCTGACCCATTGTACTCTTCCTCCAGCCCCAGAACTGCCTGTTCTTTTTGTTTGGTTGACTGGTTTGGGCTTGAGAGCCACCCACCTGGCAATGTTCAGGGCTTAACGCCTGGTGGTGCATGGGGTGTCTGAGATGCCAGGAATTGAACTCAGGTGGGCCATATGCAAGGCAAGCGCCCTGAACAATAATCCAGACCTGCTGGACTTATTGTTCAAGACCCCAAAACTGCTTGTTCTTAACAGCTGCGTTTATGGACCCTGATGATTAATAAGCTATCCTTTTTTTTAGAGGGGGCACTCCCAGCAGTTTTGGGGGACCTGGCAGTGTCAAGGACTAGACCCAATGAGCCCCTTGGCAAAGCACATGCTCCAGTTCTTTCACAAGCAACCATAGGTTGGCAGCCCTTCCAGACCATGTCCCCAGAGTGGAGTGTCCAGCCTGTCCCCCCAAAAAGCACTCAACAGAGGATGGAGAAATACCAGTGCTTCTGCTCTGCAAACCACCTTCGCTAATTCCTCACTGATGACCAATTTCTGACACTCTCAGGAACACAGCATGTCCTTGGGAACTTTACAAGGCCTGCAGTCTGCACTGGCAGTAAGGCAGAACCAAGACGAGGCCACACTGCTGCAGAAGGTGGTGGACGAGGCAACCCAGGCCCAGCCTGCACAGTGCTCATGGCCGGTTGGAGCCAGAAACATAAAGCATGTGGGCTGCATGGCGTCAGAGCTCATCAGGCAACCAGCAAAGGCATCTGGGAGAGGGGAGAAGGTATTTGCAAACAAATACCTTCTACAAATACCTTCTCCTGCTACTGCCCAGGAGACATTGATATCTGGCTTATAACCAACTTGTCCCCATCCAAAAGCTTGGTTTTCGAATGGAAGGACCATCAGAAAGGGATCTCAGCAACGGCTGTTCAGCAGCTCATCAGGGAAAATGAGAATCAAAACCCAGGGGGCACTGGCATCCCTCTATGAATGCGGCTTGGGATTGGGGGGGGGGGGTGGGAGACAGGGAGTTCCTTCAGGACTCACAGGAAGTTCATGGATGGTGTCCGGTTTCTGAACCAAACTTCCTATATTTTTTCTTTCTCTATTTTATCTTTTTGTATGTTTTGGAGCCACATCCGTGGTGTTCATTGCTTACTACTGACTCTGCACTCAGGAATCACTCCTGACAGTGCTCCGGGACCCTATGGGATGCTGGGGATAAAACCTGGGTTGGCTATCACTTGATCACTTGAATCCCGTTATTCTTCGATTTGCTCGAGCAGGCGCCAGTAACATTTCCATTGGACCCTATCACGTGCCAATGTAGCCCAATGGCATCTGGTTGATTCAGGAATATGAAGAGCCTCAAACCGTTCCTTCAGGGTCTTTACAAGGAAGTCTGACCATCTTGTAGGTGGGCGGCCACGTGATCTTTTGACATCCCGTGGGATCCAGTCGGTAATGGCTCTAGTCCAGCGGTTGTCTCCAAATCGCATTACATGTCCAGCCCATCTGATTTTCAATGCCTTGGCAAACGAGACAGCATCCCTGATTCTGGAATAGCGACGGAGGTCAGAACTCCGGATTCCTTCTCTCACTTGAGTGAGGAGTGATATTCCAAGCATAGCTCTTTCGATTCCTCTCTGGGAGACCCGAATAGCATTCTCATCCTGCTTTCGTAGGGCCCAGGTCTCTGAGGCGTATGTTAATGCAGGGAGAACGGTGGAGTCGAAGAGATGTGCCCGGAGCGGGAGGGTTCTTCTTTGTTTTGGCAGCCTAGAATGGCCATGAAATTTTATCAGGCACTTCTTGTTTGCCTTTCTTACTGCTGCCGTATTAAGGGCTCTTTCGGGGTTGGCTATATGCAAGGCAAACACCCTCCCTGCTATATTATCTCCCCAGGCCCCATAATTTATCTTTTGTAGTTTCTGATTTGGGATCACACACAACAGTATGACTCCCAGCTCTGCTCCAAGGGACCATGAGGTGCTGGGAATCAAAACCTGGTTCCCCACATGCCAGCCTGCTGCCAGTCCTCTGAGCTCGTCCGCAACCTGCACCCTTCCCTCAGATCTGCTTCTGGGGCCAATTTGAAAACTGCAGCCAGAGCACTGGAGTTGTTCCAGGGGCCTCTGAGCCAGGGGCTGACTTTCAAGAAGTCCAGCTGATCAATAAATCGTGCCAAGTATTGAGGCCAGCGTGGCCGCATGCTACCTCCGGGCCAGGTGTCAATCGGCCCCTTCTCAGGGAGACAGAGACAGCGAGATTGATGGTCACTCCACATGCCCTTGGAGTGGCCTGTATGAACTGTCCCTTCTGCTCCTGCCTCCAAAGTGGCCTCCCACCCCGGCCCCGCTGAGGGCCATGCAGACAGCAATAGCTCTGCTCATGATGTGCAAACACCCGAAGTGCTGTCAGAGATTCTGCTAGGAAGCTTCCTTCCTCCCAGGCAAGCCCGCCAGAAAGCAGGAAGCCCCACACGCACCCGCAGGGTACTGGAAGGACAGAAGAGAAAAATGACTCGGAGGGTGCAAAGCTCCAGCAGGCCCCGGTGGACCTCATTATGAATGGACATTAAATATTCAATCTCCTCTTGAACCCTAGGGGCAGAGGCCTGGAGGAACTTGGCTTACTCTCCCCACCACGGTCCTCAAGCCTAACCCCACTCCCAATCAACTTCCCCCTCACAGTGCAAAGTGCACCCCTTTGCTTCCCACTTATAAAAGGCTGCTCCTCCCCATCCCCATACACACCTCTTTTTCTGGGTTCCTCCTCCAAAACTCTTTTTCCTTGTCGGCTTTTTTTTTTTTAAGTGACTTTATATTCACCTGAGCTGCAATGTGTTAATTAAGGCACATTCACGTTTGAGCCACTAGTGGTATGTGTTTAATACTCCAGGCCGAAAAGCAGGGCAATGAGGAATGGGGCGACTGCTTTAGCAGCCATGCCAGAGCAGGGGGCTCGAGTGATGTTCCCTCTTGGAAGGCGACTAAGGTTCAGAAAACACAAGGGTAGTGAAGATGGCCTGCAAAGTCACACGTAACATATGCACAGAGGGCGCCCAACCCACGACCCACAACCCTCCTCTATAAACAGTGAGAGCCCACCTGGGACTCCACAGGCCAGTTTCGCCCACTGCTCGGGAGTCACTCCCTGATTGGAATAACCACGCATCAATCACCACTAGAACCTCAACGCCCAGGAGCATGTGAGAGGATGGGGGTACGCTGTGCAGCCAGGGTCTGCATGCAAGGGCCCATGCGGAAATCAAGGGTCACGATCCCTGTGGATTATGAGCATCGTGTGTGAAGCCTTCCTCCCCACAACCCAGGGGACCAGAATCAGGGTCCGTGGGAGGAAGGAGGACAAGGTGAGGGCAGGGGACCCAAACCCCAGTAGAGAACAATCAAAGCGGACTCTGAAACTGAACAAAGCTGCACTAAGAAGCGACAGCTGGCAAGGATGAGAACACGTCTCTGGTTGCCTGTCTGCTGCCCAGGAGGGGCAAAGGTGCTGCAGAATTCGCAGCAAAGGGAAAGAGACAAAGTTTCCCACCCGTGCCAGCTCCCAGCAAGTAAGGCTGCAGCCACAGGACAGCAGGGAAGGGGCTTGCCTTGCACATGGCGACCCAGGTTCAATCCCTGGCCGACATATACTGGAGCACGGTCTGGAGTGATCCCTGAGCACAGAGCCAGGAGGAAGCCCCGAGCACTGTCAGATGTGGCCCCCAATGGCTGATCACAGGTGGCGTAGATAAGGCCCCTTGCTGGAATGGCAGCTGGGAGGGGGTGCCAAAGAGTTACAGAAGACAAGATCCTCCCACCCCACAAACATGCCAGGGGATTTAGAGCCCAGCTCTGGTAAAAGCAGAATCTGGGGATCAGGCTCCCTCTGAAGGGGGATGAGCACAAAGCCAGGCCAGGCACCAGGTCTCCTCCTCATTAAAACAGGAAAAGGCCTCAGATGGGAAGAGGATCAGATCACGTGAGCGCATGCCCAATTTGAGCTGGATTCCATTTTAATAAAGGGGGCTCTGGCTGTGTGGAGCCCAAAGTGCTTGACTGTGTGCTAATCCCCACCCAATTAATGGGTGCTTCTCAGAGGGTCTCCAAAGTGCGTCCAGACAAGTGTTCATAAGGGCGCATTAAGGCAGATCCATTTAGATGCATGGGAGCGTGTTTGAGGGAGGTGGGGGGGGTGATCCCTAGGAACCTCCACTTCCCATAGGTGTGAGCTCAGGGGCGGGGACAGCCAGCTTCTCCCACGTGGCTTCCAGCAGCCCCTCAACCTTCCTCTACTGAGAAAGGAGGGGATTTGGTGGAGAGGTTTTTCTAATTAGTGGCCAAATAAAACACAAACAAACAAAAACACAACGTGGCGTGAAATTCCACGCTGCCAATCCAGGCTCCATGGCCTCATCACCGTTTCAAACAAGTCTCCTGAACCAAAAGCTCTGTCATCTGTAGCACCACCAGCCAGCTCGGAGAGGGATGGGATGGGCTCCCGATGCCCGGCGCAGGGGGTAAACCGCCAACACCCAAGGCGCATGCGCAACTTACAGGGCTCAGGGCTCGCCTCGTCCCGTGGGACAGGGACGCACAGAATGTGGGAGTAGGGGTGTGGGGAGGTGGGGGGCAGCCTCCAATGCACACTGGGGCAATGCGGAGTTCTAGTCGCAAAGTCAGGGACACCAACTGTCACCTGAAATCACCTGTGCCTGGGCCGACCATAATCATCACTATGATGATGAATATTAATAACACAAAAGTATTTGCATAACACTTTACATCAATTATCTCTGGGGGCTTGGAGATATTTTGCTACCATCTCTGACAAATAAGTCAAGCGATATATGGAACAAAAAGAGAGGGAAACAAAACCCTCGTTTCTGCTTGGGAGGGAAGGATTGATGTCACCCAGGAACCATCGGCCCCCACCACCTGCCCTTAATTCTCTTCTCCATGAAGTTTCATCTTTTTTAAATGTTTTTGTCTAATTGACAACCTTTATTAAAGACGATCCCGATCTTTATTCATCAAAGAACAATCAGTGGTGCTATAATCCACATTACCTGACAGAGCTAATGTAATTCCACCAACTTGGTGTCTTGATGCCTTATTATCAGCAAATCAATTTTAGATCCTCTTTGCCTCACCCCGAGAAAAGTCGTAAGATCCCTACTTCTCCCTTAAACGTCTCCGAGGGTATCCTAGCATCCGAGGCAGGAAAGCACTGATTCTTGAGATTTCAGTTTCTTCTCCCCCCTACTTTTTTTTACAATAGGAGCCGATTAAAGGGGGTTGGAGTGTTAAAAGTCAACACCTCTTCAGACATCACAATGCAACTATTTGGGGGGGACACAACAAGAAAATAATTAATAAATGAAGCAAAGAGAATTTTGTTTTCTTGCACATCCCTGCCTGTGTGATACCCATGGTTCAAGCCCAGAAGAGAAGAAAGGCAAAAGAACTATGCACTGCCAATATTTTGATATCACCAGCCAGAGAGATAGTACAGTGGATGCATGCCTTGCAATGTGGCTGACCCAGGTTCCATCCCTGGCATCCCATGTGGTCCCCAGGCACTTCCAAGAGTGCTCCCTGGGATATTAAAAAAAAATAGTATTTGACTAATACCCAAGGATAGTGGAAACAAGAGCCAGGAAGAATGGTACACAGTTGGAAGCTTGTCACAAGTGGTGGTGGGGAGAGCAGACAGAACAGAGAAGAGACCACTATGAAAATGACTGTTGGAAATGATCACTCTGGACAAGAACTGAGTGCTGAAAGGTGAACAAAAGTAGGGACAAACATGATAATCTTTCAGTACCTGTATTGAAAAGCAGGGATTACCCAAAAGGAAAGAGGGAAAGAGAGGGAGGGGGAGAGGGAGAGGGGAGAGAGAGAGAGAGAGAGAGAGAGAGAAAGAGGTCTGCTGTAGAGGCAAGCTGGGAGAAGGGAGAGTGAGGGAAACTGAGGTCACTGGTGGTGGGAAGCGTGCCCTGGTGGAGGGATGGGTGATGGAACACTGTATGACTGAAACCCAATCATGAGCAACTTTGTTACCGTGAGTCGCACAGTGATTCAATAAATAAATAAATGACTTGATCTACGAAGTGTACCAACAGATACACTTAATAAGTAGAAGACCTCAGTCCTCAATTAAGGAAAACCATGAGATAAATAACTACTACTCACAAATTTTTTGTATTAGAACATATTTTAAATAAAAATGCACAAAAAATGCACCAAAAAAGTGCTCCCTGAACACAGAGCCAGGAGTAAGCACTGAGCACCAACACGGGTAGGCACCCAATTTTTTTTAATACATCATGGCAACAAGTAATTGGACAGGAGAGATTTGGTTCATGGAACCAATCACATAAACCTGTGATTGGTTCTAAACCTTTTCTGGAGCGTGAGAAGGAAAATCTCATCACTAATGAACATTATTGGGGTTGAACTTCCTGTCAACCACTTTGGGGACTGTCACAGCATCTTTGCTTCTCTCTGATCTGAAGCAGTACCGCGAGACATCAGAGTTGAGGGCCGGTGGGGGTCAGATGCCCTGCTCGAAGAACAGGAGGAGCTAGATAGAGCCCTGAATGGACTTGTCAGCCTTTCTAACCCTCTGTTTCCCCACCTGTAAAACAGCAATAGAAATCTCCCAAGGACTTTGAGATCCCTTAAGATCTCATACATAAGAGCTTGGGTAGTTTATAAAGTACCTCCTGCCCCCTACCCCACCCCCAAATATCCAGGTATCCTGACCACTACCCACTAAGATGGCATAATGGTCATATGGCTTCCCAGTATGCTCCAAGCATAATACAGGTGAAAATGACATAAACATGTATGGGGGAGAGGGGACCATGGCGCACAGTACGGGGTCCTGGAAGTGAGCAAGCTCAGGAGGGGCCGGGACTGCATTTACCCACGCCAGCAGCAGTCCCTGGCGCAGAATGGCAAGAGTTCTGAAATCCAAATACAGCCTCATCGATAGACGCCGGTCTGAGATAAACCCGATAATTAGCCTTGCAAGCACAAAGCTACGGAAGAAACATGGCTAGATTAATGCGCTCGTTTTTCTCTTTGCCCCTTGCGCCAGGCACCGGCGAGAAAGCGCTCTTCAACTATGTCAATATGTACCGATGGGGTCAGCGCTCTGCACAGCTCAGGTGCCTCGAGGATTCGCCGGGAGGATGAGAAGCACAGGTGGGTGCAGAGGGAGCCACTGAGTCAAAACGCATCTAACTCCGTACTTCCTAACGGTTCTTTGAAGCCCTGGGTTTGGGACAGAGAGGGGCACTTTGCCTCTTGGAGAGAAGCAATTCCGCGCAAAGGCGGTAGAGATGTCGCGCCCAGACGCGTGGGCTGCGCCCTGTTCCGGCACTCCCTAGACACTGCACTCCTCAAGCCATGAGCAGCTCGACCTATTTAGCTCTTTGAGTCGGATCTGACCAGGAGCAGGAGGCCCTCTCCTCTTTACTCAGCTCGGAGGCTTTGGAGCTGGAGTGAGAGCACAGAGCGGAGGGCATTTGCCTTGTATGTGGCCAACCAGGTTCAATCCTCGGCATCCCGCGTGGTCCTCCGAGCACCACCAGGGAGTAATTCCTGAGTGCAGAGTCTGGAGTAACCCCACACAGGTGTGACCCGAAAAAACAAAAAAGAAAACAAAAGAAAAGCAGCAGCTGGGCTTGGACAGACCCACACCACTTTCCAGGGGAAACGCCAAGTCCTACGGAAAGAATCAAAAGCGCCGAAGTTTCCCCGCTGCCCGCCTTTTCCACACCTTGATTAGCCGAGCAAAATGTAGACATAAAACGCAATTGCTTTTTTTCCCCCCCGATGCTAAAAATGTCAGCCTTGATTTACCCCCAACACTCTGACCGACTCGTGGCACACATAAATCCTGCCCGCCCCACACGATCGTTTTTGGACCCGCTCACTGGAGGGAGGTGGCTGGCGAGAGGGTTGCTGGCGTTGATCTTCCTGGGGCCAGTGCCTGGGTGCCAATAACTGTCCCCTCATCCCTGCTGGAGGAGCAGGAGCTTCGGAAAAGGCAGACAGACCTGTGTTTATTGCTCTTACACACCGGGACCCCATGAAACCAGGGTTCTCTTTAAAGGTATTAAGAAGAGAAGGGGAGAGGAAATTGAGGCGGATTTATTTTACGAGCTGTTTCTTAGCACCTGACGAGAAACCTCAGCTCACAGCGGCTTCATCTGAAACTTCAGGAAAGGCAGAAAGACCCTCACTCTCTCCTGCAGGGCCACAGCGGCCCCAAATCACAAAAGTGACCTTCCAGAATATTCCAGGGGCTCTGGTTTCTGCCCAAAGACAGCCATGTGGCTCACGGCATTCGCCCTCCAGAGGCTGACATTGGCGAATGGGCAGGTGAGGTAAGAAGCAAAAGTCTGGGGTCCCTGCTGACCTCACCTCCGGCTGCTTAGAGCACCTTGGGACATTCCTTAGTCTTCCAAGCCGTGCACGCAAGGAACCACATTTGCTGCTGTCCAGCTGCTCCCCTTCCCGCCCCTCCCCCTGCAGACAGCAGGTCAAGTACACGGGGTTAGTGGGGATCAATGTTTATTAGTTTGTTTTGGAGGCTCACGTGACAGTGCTCAGGGCTTCTGGCAGGTCTCAGGGGCCCGCCTGTGGATCCAGGGACTGAACCTGGGCCAGCCAAGGCAATCCCGGCCTGTGGTGCTGTCCTTCCGGCCCCTCTCAGCAGGAGTTTTGAGGGAACACAGCACAATTTTGAGGGAGAGCTGAGGACACCTGACTGCCGCTCAGTGAAGGAGGGACGCGCATGTGCAGAAAGCAGCCACAGTACTTTGACAGTGGCCATACGGTGTGTTTTGGGGGTGTTGATAAGAAAGCGGGTCAGGGATGGTTCCATTGTGCGGTGCCCCCACCACCACCATCAGTCCTCACTGCAGCCGAGGGTCCCGGCCCCTCTCAGTGCTCTCAAGATTTTGTCTTGGCCCATTCAAAGCCAAAAGGTTCTAACAAGGCCTCTCCCAGAATCGAGCTGATACCCCTCCCAGAGCCGACATCTCAGGCCAATCGGGTTTGTTTCTGAACCCCAGAGAGCTTCAAGAGGAAAAGAAGGAGCCAAAGAAGCTTTGAGGATTCCACAACAGGGTAAAAGTTGGAGATCCAGGATGTCCAGCCCAGCTCTCTGAGGGGGTGGAGGCGGGGCCTAGGAAAACCCTTTATCCAACCACAGCATTTCTCCTGGCTCCTTTATCCAATCACAGCATTTCTCCTGGCTCTTAAGGGAAGTCACGTGGGGAGCAAAGTCGCTTTGACCGAAGCTCCTAATCTATACAGCAAAGGGTTTAGACACTCTCCAGGCTCTGCCTGAAAGCCTAATGGCAACAGATTCCACTCGGGAAACCCAAGAGGGAAGGGAAGGGGATTAACAGCAACATTTAAGACACAGAACTGTGGCTTACAAACAGAACTGCCGTGGCTAGCCAGACAGGTCTGGGAATCCCAGCCTTATTTAATGGTAAGGAAGACACAGGCTAATGAGCCCCAACAACGGTGCCAAGCAGGAGGGGTGCGCGGCGTGTGCGTGTGTGTGTGTGTGTGTCTATGTGTTTTAATTTCTCAGACCCTGCCTGTAAGTTTTGTTTCTTATTTAGGATACAGCATTAATCATGCTAATATTTTACAGCCGGGTTTCACTCTTCAGTCATTACTTTAATCAAACCCATCAGCCAACGAAGGAACACGCGACCAGGTGGGAATAACTGCTACCGCTCGCGGTGTTAATTACTTTGCATTTTACAGCAATCAGCAGCAGGGGCTGAGATCATAATAAATTCATGACTTATGGGCCCATAAAATCATTACCGTAGGAAAATATGTTTTATCGGGGATTCGATGGGCCGCTGCTCAGAGAGAGGTTTCTTGAAGGAAATGACACCCATGAAATTAAACTGATCCTGCAGTCAGCAGAAATGCAAATGCAAAAAAAATTTTACAGTGGGGAGAAAAGAGGGAGGGGCCATGCCTGTGCAAACTGTGGGGCGGGGCCATGCGGGTGGGCGGGGCCAAGGAGAGGGCGTGTCCTGGGTGGGCAGGGTCAAAGAGAGGGAGGGGCCAAGGAAAGGGAGGAGTTGGGTGTGCAGGGGCTCAGCAGGGTGGGGTGGTTCAGGACAGAAAAAAAAAGACTGAGGGGCCGGAGCGATAGCCCAATGGGTAAGGCGCTTGCCTTGCACTCCGGGCCGGCCCGTGCCGGGCCGGGTTCGATCCCCGACATCCCATATGGTCCCCCGAGCACCGCCAGGAGTGATTCCTGAGTGCAGAGCCAGGAGAAACCCCTGAGCATTGCCGGGTGTGACCCCAAAAGCAAAAAAAAAAAAAAAAAAAAGAAAAAAAAGACTGAGCAAGCAGGTAGAGGTAGTATAAACTGGGACTAATCTCGAGGTCAGGGTTATGGGTTTTTTAATTTTTTAATTATACCACTGTGAAATATACAATTACAAAGATGTTTATAATTGGTTTCAGTCATACAGTGTTCCAGCACCCGTCCCTCCACCAGTGTCCCATTCCCACTGCCAATGTCCCCACATTCCCTCCCACCTCCCCCAGCCTGTCTCTATATAAAAGGCTCTTTACCTCTTTCTCTCTCTCTCTCTCTCTGCCTATCTCTCTCGCTGTTTTGTCTCTCTCTGTGTCTCTCTCTGCTCTCTCTGTCTCTCTCTGTCTCTGACTCTCTGTGTCTCTGTCTGTCTCTGTCTCTGTCTCTCTGTCTCTGTCTCTCTGTCTCTGTCTCTGTCTCTCTCTCTCTCTCTCTCTCTCTCTCTCTCTCTCTCTCTCTCCCCTCTTCTCTTACAGGTCCTTTTCCTACTATTTGGGCCTATTTTTTCCCATCAGTCTTCAATGCTGCCAACTTTCTCCCCCCAGTCTTGGGACCCAAGAGATGGCTAATGCTCAAGCAAAAAAAAAAAAAAAAAAAAAAGGTGAGTTAACAAATCATGGAAGTGAGTTACAGCAGGGACAGCCGACGCCAGGCCATGTGAAGGAAGGCAGGGCCAGTGGAGATGCATGCTCTGACTGTGCCAACCCTGCCCCACCAGCCTCACTTCCCACTGGCACTCCCTGCTCCAGCCGACTTGGGGATCTTTGCATGAGACAGGATGTCATCTCTAGCCTGTGCAAATGCTCTCCACAGTAATCATTAAACCCCTGGCGTTAGTCTCTGGGAGGGGGCGACTTCCCTCTGTCTTTAAATCTCACCCTACCCCCACTTTCACGCCATTTGTCTGGAAGTAACTATTTCCCTTTTCCTCTGCTTCTCTCCAATTATGCTAGACAAACACAGGCCCTTATTTGGTGTTATTTAAGCATGAAATTATAACAGATCCTTCTAAATGCTAAGGCACTAAAAATAAGTCCTTTTTATCAAGGCACACCAGCTCATTAATTTATGTAACTCAGACAAAATGGCATTCAAACAAAAAAAAAAATCGAAGAGGCTCCAATGGAAGGTTTATTCATTCTTCCCGAGACGATCAACAGCCTTGTTCATCATTATGAATGTTCCGTTCTCCTAGGGCCGGGGAGACGGGCAGGGCTGTGTCCTCCAGCTGGGGTGAAGAACTCAGCTGAGAGGGATCGATGTCCCCTGATGAGTCCCATGGAGCTGAACCTGAACCTGAAGCATCTGAAGCCCACTTCCTTGCCGGGGGCTCTTAAGGAATTCATATAACAGCTAGTGCCCGGCTCCCCAGCCTGGAGAGCAGTCAGTCATTCCACCTCTATTCTTAAATATGTCCTAGGCTGGCGAATGTGCCTCCGGTGTGAGGCCTCCGGAGTGAGGCCTTGCAAACGCGAAGCTCTGGGTTCGATCCTGGCACAGCCCCCCACTAAAGAAAGCATCATGGTCACTGCAAAGTGAGCTCACGGTTTGCTCAGAGCATGAGCCAACCCTGGAGAGGGGCCCTGACAAAGCGGTTGCACTCAGCAGAAACCCTCCAGCACCTCACCATGGTAGATCAAGGTGAAACCATCAGCTTCCTGAAGGACATGGGGAGCTGGAGGACTGAGCTGGCCCTCAGGAGGCCTCTGGGAGACACTGAATGAACGGGCAGGGCCTCCAGCCATGAGCCTACCTTTCTTGGGGGCTTGCAGGAAAATGGACTGTGCTTCTGGGGTGCTTTGGGGATGGACAGGGCAGGTGAAGCACGAGGAAGTTCAGGAGCAGGAAGATGGACACAGGCCGTATCAACTGCAGGGGGTGTTGGACACACCAGGACGTGGAGCTGGGGGTCAGGACTGAGATGTCCATCCTTCCCCTACAGAGCCACCTCTTGCACTGACCTTTCCAAAACCAGCAGCTGTGCTGAGAGGGGCCTCTTGTGACTTGAGACATTCTGTCTCACACCCAACCCTTCCAACCCAGAAATGCCCCCCACCCGACCCGCATACAGAGCCCAAGATTCGGCAAGGAACTGGCTCCCTTCCCCCGAAGTTATTCACAGTCTTCCCTGCACATCAACACTTCCTCTGCCTGGTTCTCCCCAACACCCCCCAGGCTCCATCGCCCACCTCTGAGCTAGGTAGAGAAAACCGATGCAGAGCTCTGAACACCAATTATTTCTAAGCCAGAAACCAAAAACGCAGAAAGCTGGCACAGCGCCTCTCAGGAGAGCCTGGCTTCCTCCACGCAGACTCGGGAAGGTGGGTAAGAGGCCATCCTCTGGACATGTCTGAGAGAAGAAGTGAGCCCCATCACACGGGTGGGACTGAAATCAGGAGAAGTCACAACTGGGGGGCCTGGGGGGTTCTTCCCTACTGGGAGCAGTTGAGTGCAAGGAGCAGAAGGAAAGTGCCACCAACAAGACACAGAACGTCCTTGTGCTATCCCAGGCCATGTGCGGGCGAGGGCATGAACTTTCAGCTCTTTAGGTCCCCATCGGACTGAGGCCATCCCTCTACCATTCAGGGGCATCTGTAAAGGATGAAATAATCCATCAATAATCAATGAACAAGCAATCAAGACTTACCAAACAAGGCGAGGCACAAGCAGCCACGGATGCTCAAGGGCAGCATTCCAGGGGCACCTTGTTCATGAGTGAGCCTCCTGGTACTGGCTGCTGGGAGCACAGATGGGGAGTCCTGCCTCTACTCCAAGCCCCACATGGCCAGGGCCACAGGTACACGCTACCCAAATGCCTCCATCAATTAGGATGCTTCAGCGAAGTGCTCTTGGAGTGTATTTTACAGGTCAGGAGAGAGAGCCTGGCGGGGTAAGGCATGTGTCTTGCACACAGCCAGCCTGAGTCTGAATCCCCAGCACTACAAATGGTCCCCCAAGCCCTGCCGGGATCCCTGAGTGCAGAGCCAGGACTAAGTCCTGAGCACTGCCAGGTATAGCCCAAACCACCGAAGGGCCCTAATAACAAGACCCACAAAAAAATATAAATCAATATATTCTAGAAGCTCCTCTGGAAGACGGAGTTAAGAAAACATCACAGAGCTCCGTGACTTGGCTTCAGTCCCGACTCTCCACAGCTGCCATGCTCAGGAGGCCGAAAGAAGAGAATGACTTTTACTCAGGGAGGCAAGGGGCCTCGGGGCACAGGAGAGAAGGGAGGTTCCCCCTCTACGTGCCCTGTACCCTACCTGCATGAAAGCCTGGCCTGTTCGCGTGTCGTCACCAAGTGTGCCCTGGTTGATCAGAAGACAACGCTGCCTGGAGAGGGGAGCTCAGCTGTGGATCTGACTTTCCTTCTCAGGGACAAGGTCAGCTTGCCCTGTGCAAGCTGGAAAGCAGAGAACAAGCTGCATTCACACCTCCTGGTTCACACCAGGAAATGTTTAACAGCCCTGCAGGAATAGTGCTTGAGGGAAGGAGACAGCTTCATGGGCAGGCCAAAACCTCTGCGTGAGTGTGCCCTGGGTTTGGTCCCTAGAATCAGAGGGGTCCCCCACCCCAACACACACACACACACACATACACACACACACACACACACACACACACACACACTACAGTTGGGTCTGTTTCCCCTCCATTCATAAGGGGGGGGAAAATAAAGGTACAGCAGATAGATAGATAGGTGGATGGATGGATGGATGGATGGATGGATGGATGGATGGATGGATGGATGGATGGATGGATGGATGGATGGATGGATGGATGGATGGATGGATGGACGGACGGACAGGCAGGAGGACAGACAGAGACAGACAGAGACAGACAGAGACACAGATAGACAAGCAGACAGACAGAGACAGACAGACAGACAGAGAGACAGATAGATAGATAGATAGATAGATAGATAGATAGATAGATAGATAGATAGATAGATAGATAGATAGATAGATAGATAGATAGATAGATAGATAGATAGATAGATCCTTAGAGAAAAATTCAGGAAACAAAAAAGGAAATTTGAACAGTAAGGGGCAGCAGCAAGCAATGGAATAAAGAAACTCACAACAGGGGGACAGAACATCAACAAATTAAAAAGATTTTTCCCAACAAAAATAAAATGTATAGATTTGCTCCAGACTGATAAAGAAATTTAAGTTTGCTCCAGACCGATAAAGAATTCAAAAAGAAAAGAAAAAATTGAGAAAAATTGCACTAAGTAAATGCATTTGAAAATATTGATAAAATGAGTTAGAAACAATTTATGAATACTCAAATACTAAGAACAAAAGGAAAAACACCTTTGGAAACTTAAAAGAGATTTATAAATTTTTATTTTCATTTATTTTGGTTTGGGGGCCACATCGAAGCAATACTCAGGGGTTACTCCCTGACTGCACTCAGGAATCACTCCTGGCGGTGCTCAGGGGCAGGGGAAGAGAGGGTGGAAGGGCACCATGTGGGGGTGCTGGGGATTGAACCAGGGTAGCAACATGAAACACAAGAGCCCTGCCAGCTGTACGATTGCTTTGTAAAGCGATTTGTAAATATTTAAAGCAGGAAAAAGAAATTCAAAGACTCTCATGCCCCCAAAACTAGCCAGATGGTTTGTGGCAGAGTTTTATGAAATTCTCAGGGGGTGATGAATTCTGATTTTAAATTTTTTTCTGAAAAAAAGAGACAAAGAGATTAACCTGACCTCCTCATTTTATGACAAAAAAAAATTTGTAATCTTGTTCCTGAAACCAGGGAAACACAATGTGAGAAAATTCTAGAGTAAATTCACTTGCAAATTTCAGTGCTAAAGAGTCCTTAACACAATCAAAATTCCAGTGCCTCCGCTCTGTGCATACTGGGCACAAGTAAAGAGGTAAAGTGACGTGGGGGGGTCCAAAACTCCCACCAGACAATTTACCATAGTCACATGGAGAAAGGTATGTCATTCTGTAGAAGGTGTAAGAAGTCATCAATGCATGCGTGACACAGCACTGTAATTCTATAATATCATTAATGGAGAACGATCATGTTGCCACCTCTGCTGACCACTGGTCATCATGACCGTTATTTAACTTAGCACAGGTTCTAAGGAGGAAGATGGGGAGAAAATGATTGCAAAAGCAAGTGATTAGATGAACTTCAAGAGAAAATGATTGAAGTAGCCACACCAAAAAATTGCCACCAATTAAAAAAAAACAAACCCATCAAAACCACACAACAAATTCATCTTGATTGAGGGCAATCGAAAGCATCAAATGAGGATCTTCATAGTCACCTGGACGTAGGTGAAAAGGTGACACCACAATGAGGCACAGCAAAGAGGAGGGTGTGCTTGTGCCAGGAACCCCAGGGGGCCCATGCTCTCAGGAAGCATCATCTAAGAGCCTCAGTTTGGGGGCCGGAGCAATAGGACACTTGCCTTGCACCACGACTGGCGCAGGCTCGATCCCAGCACCCTATGTGGTCCCCAGAGCACCACCAGGAGTTGTCCTTGAGCTCAGAACCAAGAGTAAGCCCTGAGTACCGCCGGTGGAAAAAAAATTAAAATAAGAATTTAAAGCTGGTGGTTATCTCTGAATGAAGATAGCAGTTTAACTGAATGAAAAGCTGAAGCCAACTTTCTATGACACATGGTAAACAGACTCCAATATGGACACAGAGAAATAGCTCCACCGGAAAATACAGCACTGTGAACGAGGCCAAATAGGAGGGGCCTCTCTGGCAAAATACTATTTCAGGAGCTTAGAAAAGAATTCTGGAATGAGCTGCGCACACACACACACACACACACACACACACACACACACACGTCAGCAGATCAAAGAAACTCAAGTGAGAACTCCAATCCACAGCATGATAGGAATACAAAGAGAAGAAATAGTACAGTACAGGGGGTGGACGCTTGCCCAGGACTCGTTCTGGAAATAGAAGAAAGGTAAAGAACTACTCACTGCCAATACTTTTGTATCATCAAAAATATATTCTGGGGGCCAGAGGGATAGTACAGTGGGTGGGGCGGCTTTGCCCTGTGGCTGACCCTAGGTTCTATCCGTGGCATGAAATAGGGTCCCATGAATACTTGCAGGAGTGATTCCTGAGTGCAAAGTCAGAAAGTTCTGAGCATTGTCAGGTGTGGCTCCAAAACAAAAAAAAAAAAAATAGATGATTGAGAATTTACTTATAAATGAATGAGGCTATTCCAGTAGAAATGGAGAAAATTATCTCTAAATCCTTCATGTATCAGAGAAGCTATGTGGGGCTATCTTATGATGGATAGGAACAGAACTTCCAAAACAAAATGTCAAAGTGTAAACTGTTAAACAATTCAATGCATTTCTGCCAACAAAACTTAATATTCTGTACATTGAATGACACAACAAAGTTAGGGAGACAAATATTTGTAATATTTTAAACTGTGAGAAATTATGGCCTCACTGATAGAAGAATTACAAGTTATCAGAAAGAACATCTCCATTAGGAAAAAAAAGGCAATTCATATAGACAATTCATTAAGGAGGAAATGGAGAACCTGAGAAGCATATCAAGAGATGTTAAAATTCATCTGTAATTAGAAAAATGCAAATGAAACCATTGATATTTCACTGCACCAATAAAA
>JAJIBD010008638.1:0-74235 GCA_021461705.1 Cryptotis parvus | reverse complement strand
CGTTAATAACACCAGATCAGACATAGAATATTCAATATAAAGACAATAAGGACAATGCTAATTCATTATTGAAAACACAAAAAAAGTCCCTTTAGCAAGCTATTAGTAAACAACTTTTCTTATTCTAATAGAGGGCATCCATAAGCACCTTGTGTGATTGTCAGATCAATACCAAGTACTAAGGAGTTTTTCTTGCATTTTAAAAAAGTTTCTTCAATTCTTCTCACAGGACTGCTTTCAAAGCTATGAATTCCCTAAACAGCTGCCTGTCCCTGAAGCTCTGGTAATCTGAGTGACAATCTAGCTGGATAGTGTCTTTTTATGTGTTCATTTCCTTGAGGTTTTCTACTATGTCACCTTCATCCTCTTCTATCTTGTAGTTTCATTAGATAGCTCTGTGAATCTTAAGGGACTTCCTTTGTAAATAATTTCCTTTTCGGATCTTGGTGCTTTCAATATTCACCTCTATCTTTGGATTTTGTCATTTTGGATACAATGTGTCTTGAAGTTTTCCTCCTTGAATCTGTCTTTTGCTGGGACCCTTTGGGACTCTTGGATGTTGGTGTATATATTATTCAACCCTGAAAAATTCTTATCAGTGATGTTTTAAACTACTGTTCTTTATCAAATTAGCCTTTCTGTTTATCAAGGACTCTTTCTTGGTGAGTCATATTGTTCCTCCAGCTCATTTCATAGTTCTCTGGAATGCTTTTCATTTCGTTTTTTTTCCCCTTTTTTTTCCTCTCTGTCTTTTTCTCTGTTGATTTCTTTTCAGAACACTTTCCATCTCTGTTTTGTAAGTTTCCACCATCTCATCTTTGAGCTTTTTAAATTTTTTTTATTATACCACCATAAGATATACAGTTACAAAAGAATTCATATTTGGGTTTCAGTCATACAGTGTTCCAGCACCCATCCCTCCACCAGTGCCCGTTTCTTACCACCAATGTCCCCGATCCGGCCCCCCCACACACCCCCACCTGCATCTATGGCAGGCAATTTTCACTTCTCTCTCTCTCTCTCTCTCTCTCTCTCTACTACATTGTATATTGCAATACATACATTTAGAGGTTATTATGTATATCTTTTGCCTACTTTCAATGCTCAGTTCTATGCTGGTGTTAATATTTACCATAATTATTAGCACACTGTTCACCTCCCACACATTTGCAGTAGGTTCTACCCACTGATAAGACCTCCTGATCCATGTTTTGTCTAGCCTTGGGTATTGGTATCATGCTATTTTTTTATATCATGTAAATAAATGCAGTCATTCTATATCTGTCCTTTTTCCCTCTGGCTAATCTTTGAGCTACTTGATACTTATCTCAGTCTCTGTTAACCTGCAGCTCTGAGCTTCTATTGAATTTTTTTTAATATCGTATAGCAGCATTGTCATTGAGCTCATTAGACATCCTCACAATGGTGTCACCAATGTCATGTCTGAGGAGCTGGTGGGTGCTGGGTGAACCTTCTGTGCTATTGTTTTCACTCATGGCGCTTGGTTGGCTTCTAGCAGTTTTCCTCATTGGGTTGCTGTGCTCCTGCTGTGCTAAAGATGAATTTTTTCCCCCCTGCTATAAATTTTCCTATGCTACCTGCACGGCAGAGCCTGGCAAGCTACCCGTGTTGTATTTGATATGCCATATACCAGTAACAATTATAGACCTCATTCCCACGACCAGATGGAATGGTTTGAGGCTCTTTATGTTCCTGGAGCAAGCTGGTGCCCTTGGGCTCTACTTGTATGAGACAGGTCATATTGAGATGTTACTGGTGCCCGCTCGAGCAAATCCATGATGAATGGGAAGACAGTGATACAGTGATACAGTGAAAGTGGTGAGGATGCATTCTTTAAATTAGCCCGCACTGGAATTCTGTGAATAATTAGGGCTGGGAATTCTTTTTCCTTCTCTGTCCATCTTTATCCAGGATTGGAAAGTATGACACTGAGCAGTGTTAAATTTGGTGTGGAGTCTTCACACAACCTCATCACTGCAGGAGATATGGTACAGGGCCTGTTGAAATAGCCTAGATCAGGCATAGAGACTAATCTCACTGGGTGGCGTGTGACAGCCAGTAGAGGTCTTTATCAAAGTTTCTTTCTGATAGACTATCAGGGATTAGATGTGGAAAAGGGCAATGTGGGAACCATGAAAATTCATATACATTCAAAAGCTCTACAAAAGCAGAGTCCAAAATGGAAAATAATATGCAGACAATTGAAGAAAAGCAGAGATGAACCAATTGGGATAGAATATATCAGAAGTTTTGGGGAACTTCCTGAAGTCATTTAATTTTCCTTCTGCCCACATCTGTTTGCTAAGTTGAGTTGTGTTTTAATCACACAAAACCTTGATGATCTGTTTTATCTCTAAAATCAGCCAACCTAGCAGGGAGTCAAGAATCAGCTAGCATTTTGCTGAGAAAGCTCTTAAATCATCTCCTTTCCTGCTGGGTATGATTGTATTCTTTTTAATGGCTTACCATTTCTCCCTGAATGTTCACACATGTTTGCTTTGCTTATGGCAATGTCTTAGGTTTGTTGTCTGGATATCTCTTAGATAAAATTAGCTAGATTTAGAAGCTTTGCTCAAAATTGGCCCCTTTTCGAAAGGGGCCAATGGTTAAAGTAGCAATTCTCAATCCAAACACAATTATTTAGCTTATTTCACAAGAAAGTCATTCTCATATTCAATGTAGTATTTTCATTTTCACTCATAAACACATATCAAAATATATCTCAACTATATATAAAATTTATATTTCAATACTAGAACAACCAGGAAATGTAAAACATCTACATTTCCTTTTGTGCAGATTACTCCTCTTGGGGAAAGTGATTATACCTGAGATTCTTGAGACGTGAACTGCAGACCTTAACCTCAGTTCTTCTATTTTGATCAGTGGCATATTATCAAATTCTCCTTGATGGATGAAATTGAAGGTCAGACACTTGGTTGGAAACTTACATGCAAGTAAAGAAAAACAAAAAGGTAGAATTTTAAAATATTGAGATACTTTTAGAGGAATTTAATGGATATTTTAGGGGACATAATTTCATGTTTCTTCAAAGTATGTTCTACCACACACAACCACCACTAAAGTACCAAAATTCCTTTCCAGTTCCCTTGGACTCCCCCCCCCCCATCCCCACTTTGATTCCTCAGTCACTCCCTTCTGATAACCACAGCTTAAGGCAGTTTCCTTCCTTCCTTCCTTCCTTCCTTCCTTCCTTCCTTCCTTCCTTCCTTCCTTCCTTCCTTTCCTTCCTTCCTTCCTTCCTTCCTTCCTTCCTTCCTTCCTTCCTTCCTTCCTTCCTTCCTTCCTTCCTTCCTTTCCTTCCTTCCTTCCTTCCTTCCTTTCCTTCCTTCCTTCCTTCCTTCCTTCCTTCCTTCCTTCCTTCCTTCCTTCCTTCCTTCCTTTCCTCCTTCCTTCCTTCCTTTCCTTCCTTCCTTCCTTCCTTCCTTTCCTTCCTTCCTTCCTTCCTTCCTTCCTTCTTTCTTTCTTTCTTTCTTTCTTTCTTTCTTTCTTCTTTCTCTTTCTTTCTTTCTTTCTTTCTTTCTTTCTTTCTTTCTTTCTTTCTTTCTTTCTTTCTTTCTTTCTTTCTTTCTTTCTTTCTTTCTTTCTTTCTTTCTTTCTTTCTTTCTTTCTTTCTTTTCTTTCTTTCTTTCTTTCTTTCTTTCTTTCTTTCTCTCTCTTTCTTTCTTTCTTTTTCTTTCTTTCTTTCTTTCTTTCTTTCTTTCTTTCTTTTCTTTCTCTTCTTTCTTTCTTTCTTTCTTTCTTTCTTTCTTTCTTTCTTTCTTTCTTTCTTTCTTTCTTTCTTTCTTTTCTTTCTTTCTCTCTCTCTCTCTCTCCCTCCCTCCTTCCTTCCTTCCTTCCTCTCCCTCCCTCCCTCCCTCCCTCCCCTCCCTCCCTCCCTTCCTCTCCTTCCTTCCTTCCTTCTTTCTTCTCCTTCTTTTTCTTTCCTCAAGGGTCACTTCTGTTGTTGCTGGAGATTGAACAGGGGTTGGCCACTCACAGTCGAACACTTCATTCCTTGTATTCCTCTTCAGCCTTAAAGTGTAATTCTCAAACCAATGGGATGAGAATATCTTGGAGTACCTTGATACAAAAGTGAATTTTTCTTGTTATTGGGATACACCTGGCAATGCTCAAGTCTTATTCCTAGTGCTGTGCTCAGGGATCACTCCTAGTGTTGCTGGGGACCATATAGGGTGTTGGGGATTGAATCTGGCTAGGCTGTATGCAAATGCCCTATTTGCTGTATTATCACTCTGGCTCATAAAACTGATTATTGGGTTCTGCATTAGATCTTTGGAACCAGAATCTTTGGCATTTCTTGTATAAAGATTCAGACCTTGAAGAAATGTGTCTAGATCATTATATGAAATGAATTTATCTTTAGTAGATAGAGATGATGATGATAACAACAGTAACAGCTAATGTGTTTTAAGTTATTTTAATGGCAGATGGAGTTAAGAGCTTTATAACATTATTCAGTATACTTGCATAACTCTTGTTACTTTTCCATTTGATCAATAAAACCTGAGGGTTCAAAGACAGCTTGGATGTGTATAAAGGTGATATCACTAGCGAAGACTTGAGATGGGATTAAAATGCTAAAGGCAAGAGGAACAAAAGGCATTCTGAATGTGTGATTTATATTTTCATTTGTGTCTTCAAGAATCATTTTGGTGCAAATAAGAGTTTGTGTAAGTCTGTACCATAACAATACATACACCCAACCAGAATACGGAGGGCATAAAGGATCAACATTTTAAAATTAAATGATACTGGAAAAAAGTGCCACTGGGATAGGAAATGGAAAATCTATTTTGAGGAGAGGAATTCCCAGCAATAAATCCATGGCATCATTTCAGATCTGTGTGTGTTCATGACAATGTGTGTTCATGACTGTGTGTGTTTGTGAATGTGTTTGTTCATGTCTTTGTTCTTAGACTTTCTCTCTGCTTGAGCTTTCTGACCCATCACTTCTGCTTCCTCTTTCTTCATTTTACCACGATGCTAAAGGCCTGGCTCCTTCACCTGATTGCTCTCTCTATACCTCTTCTTACATTTATTTACTTTCTTTGTGTTTTTGTTTGTTTGTTTGTTTTGTTTGAGGCCATGCCTGACATTTGTCAGGGCTTATTTCTGTTTCTGCACTCAGGGATCAGGCCTGGCAGGGCTTGGGGACAAAGAGAGTTACAGGGAGTAAATCTGGGCTGGCCTCCGACAAGTCAAGCACCTCAACCTGCTGTGCCGCTTCTCGGGCTCCCTCTTCTTTTTTTTTTTCTTTCTTTTTGGGTCACACCCGCAATGCTCAGGGGTTTCTCCTGGCTCTGCACTCAGGAATTACTCCTGGCGGTGCTCGGCGGACCATATGGGATGCCGAGGGATCGAACCCGAGCCGGCATAGGCCGGCGCGTGCAAGGCAAACACCCTACCCGCTGGGCTATCGTTCCAGCCCCTGGTTCCCTCTTCTAAGCTTTACTTTTTACTGCCCGATGCACTGTTCTATTAGAATTCTTTAGTTTATAATTTAAAAAAATCAAAATTTGAGATGTAAATAGCATGTATTTTAGGTATACAGTTTAATTTACATATAACTACATATAAATTTAAGTATATATGCACCTATACAATAATTTATGTATATATTTGATCACTATAACATCACTGTCCTCATAGAGTTACACGTTTCTGAGAAATGAGAACTTTAAAGATGTGTTCTCTTTGAAACTTTGTCAAATGTAGCAGTTTAAAAAAATATTTTCATTGCATGTACATCGCATCCTCAACATTTATTTGTCTGATAACTGGAGTTTGCACCATTTGACCGTCACCTATCTCCCATTCTTAGCTCTACCTCATGGAAACCACAAATGTATCTGCTACTCTGTACCTATCAGACTTCTTAAAGATTCTACACAGTCACAGCATACTTTGTCTTTCTCTGACTTATTCGCATAGAATAATACCCTAAGGTTATTCTGGTTATCACAAATGACAAGATTTCCTTTTCAATTCTCAATAATATATCTTCAATATGGATTAAAGAAGGGATACTATTTTATATGAGTATGTAGATGTGTCTAGTCACACACATATCAATATATATTAAAATGTCACATAAACATATAGCCAAATTTTCTTTACTCATTTTAATTGATGGAACTGAAGTTGATACCCCGTATTGCTGTTATAAATTGGTGAACATGGGGAAGAGATATCTTTTCTAAGATAGTGATTTTGCTTCCTTTGGGTATCAGCCCACATTTGGAACTGCAGGGTTGTATGTTAGCTATACCGAGTGACCTCTTTTCTGATTCCACAGTGGTTGGACAGGTTTACTTCCCATCGACAGTGAACAAGGCTTTCTATTTCTTCATATTTCCTTGATGCTAAATATTACAAAGTTTTCATTGGAAAATGTCCATTTTTCCTTCTTAAAAATAAACAATATTTTTTGAGGAAAGGACCTGATTAGTCCAGCTTACCTTATTATAGGTCACTAACGTTTTTGAGAGAAGGCAACTGATTGGTACTGCTTACCTTACTTAGAATGCTGATTTCAATCATTTTGGCAGCAGAGGAGGAAGTGAATAAGGGTCACAGAATAAGCCCCTGACTCTGTAGGCTCTCCACATGGTCAGTATGCCGAACAGGCATGGTTAATAGCCAGGTTCAACACAATTTGCAACTTTCACATCCTCATGGCAAGGGTAGGTGTGGCTATTTGTTATTACAGGGTTCTTGCTTCATGGAAAGATACAATTGTAAGTTGCTTTAGGGTAGCATTGTGGTATTCCAAGCACCTAGAATAGTGATTTGTACAGAGCTGGCTCTCAAAAATATAGGCTGAATAAATAATCGATAAATGATTTTGTACTCTCCAGTAACTTCTAATGTTATAGATCAAACTTGAATAATTTAACTTATATGATGCATTGCTCCTGACCATGCTAATATCCTAACCAGAGCACAGCAATGGAAAGGACTAGCCAGAAAATTTATTATTTACTAAATTGCAAATATAAAATATTTTGGGGTATACCTGCAGATTTTATTTCATTCTAAGAACTGAAAATTAATAGTGTAGCCTGAGGAAGAGTCCGCTTTAAGTGCTTAGAGGACAAAGATGCTAAGAAGACAAAGCGTTAAAATTAGTGGTCTCAAACAGGGTTCATTTTATCCTCTTGGGAACTGATGATTTTTAAAATAATTGCTGCTAAATAAATAGAAAATTTGATTTGCCACCTTTAGCCATTATAAAGTGTACAGTTCAGTTGTATTATGTATGTCCTTACTGAAGCCTGGGAGATGGCTCAAAGTCTGGCATGCTTTTTGATGTGGGAGGTCCAGTTTGATCCTCAGCACTGCATGGTCCCCTAAATAGCATTGGGAGCTGTTTAATGTAGCACCCCACACACCTCAGTACTGCTGGGTGTAGTCAAGAAACAGACAAAAAACTATTGTTTTATTGCAAAACTGCAACTTTATACCCACCTATTATCTTCTCGTTCTCCTCAGCCATTGTCCTGCCTCTGGAAAGCGCCCTACTTTCTATGTCCAATAATTTGACTATTTATATGTCCCATAAAATGGAATAATACAGAATTTGTTTTTCTGGCTTATCAACTTAGCATAATAACATCCTCAAGATTTATCACTATTGCAGCATGTGTCAGAATTCCTTTCCAAGAGTTGTATGACATTCTATTGCCTATATATCCCTCACAATATATTGATCTATTCATCCATTGATGGGAATAGGGCGTTCCATCCTTCAGATCTTTAAAATAATGCTTCAGTGTATGTACAGCTATCTCTCTGAGGCCATGCGTTCAGTTCTTTTTTGGCAAATACTGGTAGTTGCAAGGTTATATGGTAATTCTATTTTTTACTTTTTGAGGTGCCACTGTACTGCTGTTTTTCCCTGGAGTCTGTGCCATTTTTCATTCTCACCATTAATGTACAAAGGTTCCAGTGTCTTCCTATCCTTGCCCACCTTTGCTTTTTAGCTCTGGAGAGTAGTAATCCTAATGGGTGTGAAGCGTAGAGACATTGGGTTGTCACAAGCTGGGAGGGAGGGTATCAATAGCCTCCCATCTGCAATGTTCCTGAACATGCTTCAAAAACAGAACCAGCTTCTTCAATAAAGAACGAAAGGGTGTAATGTGTCTAGAGAGCCAAGGCAGACAAACCCTGATTTAAACTGTAAGGTGTATGGTTTCTTCTTTCCTGAGATACTTAAAGGCTAAGACCATTTCCCAAATCCGAGGATTGAGAAGGGCAACATTTCATCTATTCAAAGTTTATTGGAAGTTTACAAATGTATTACAGACATCAGTAAAACATCATATCCATTTTACAGGGCACGAATCTCAAGCAAAGTGTTCACAACAGTCTCTGGCAGAACCCACACCAAATGCCTGTTGCAGACCTTCTTAACAAAGAGCTTAACATCCAATACACAACGCGGACTCTGGCCTGCCTCGCCTTCCTGGGTCCTTTGGGGATTAGTTTATGCACTTTTAAGTTTAGTGGGAGATGGGCAAAACAATCCCGTGCAGGAAAGATTGTCTTAGGAGAGGGAAAACTGCCAACGTCCTGAGTTGCTAAGAGGACGCATAGGCCTTATAATGTTGTCAGGATTTGTGATAGACTCAAAACACTTGAGGGGAAAACAAGGAAATAACAAGAGAGGTCTGAGAAGAGACTTTGCTGGTTGGTATTTTTCTCTCAAAAATCTAGGGAAGTTTGGTCAGTGATCGCTTGAATGTCAATTTCTGAGGCAAAGACGCCCAGGAGGGTTGAAAGAAAGGCTCAGGAACTTTCAGGATAAAAGCTTTTTTTTTTTTCTATCCTACAGATTTATTGTATCCAAGTCACAGAAATGCTTTTCCAATGCATCCTGACTTCCTCCTCCCCTTTTTATTACCGTTGGGGAAATGGAGCACTGCAACAGGAAGTAAGCTTACAGAATAGCACAGCCCCCAAGAGTGAGTCATGTTTTATGGGAGTCTTGTGATTGACTGGGCTACTACTGAGAAGATAGAAAAAAGAATCGAATCCTGTCATGATGACCTTGATGACTCCTTTGCAACAGTCATGCAAACAAGCTCAGTGTCTGCTGAGGTTGCAGAGGAACCCGCCACTGTGGAGGCAAGGCCAAGCTCCCTTCATTTCATTTCCGTGTCTTTTGTGCTTTAAGAATTGTACCTCAAATGGTGCAATTTGAAACTGTCTTCAAAATCCTCAGAGAAGGCTTGACTGAGTGCCATGCCTAGAATTCTGTCCCTAGAAATCCATTTCAAAGCACTGAAGATGCTAACCAGTGGGTAAAAGGCAACACTTCTGGCATGAAATATTCAGGGAACTGGTTCCATTTTTTCCAATGTCATAAATCCTTGTGTGTTAGCATCTGGTTTCTGTTAGGCAGATATACGCCAAGAGCACTTCTCCTTGGAATTTAAATATTTGTATTATTTCTTGTTAGAGGATTATATAAAAGAAAAGAATTTTATTTACCCCTGCAAACTGATGAACAAAAGGCTGCCTATAAAAATTGGCAAACAACACAAGAATGGAAAAGAAGCCCAAAGAGATTTCTCATTGTTTCACCGAAAAATGGTCAGTCATCTACTTTGGCATCTGTAATCTGGGGGCACAGGAATTGATGCCTCCTAAATGACTACTGTACTGTTTTGGCCAATGGAAGAAAGTCCAGGATGAAAATATGAGTAAGGATATTTTTACAGTAAGATTTGTTAGCAAACTAGTAAGATCAATTCTAATTAACTGGAATTAGCTGGATTAGACGATTAAAACGATGTCTGAGGGCATATCCACCTTTTCCGGGAAAGCATATAGTGATAAGCTAGTTAGATCTGTCCAAATTTCAGGAATGGTAGAGTATATACCTCATACAATGCCATCACTGATAACATGACCT
Source organism: Cryptotis parvus (assembly GCA_021461705.1). Taxonomy (NCBI): domain Eukaryota; kingdom Metazoa; phylum Chordata; class Mammalia; order Eulipotyphla; family Soricidae; genus Cryptotis; species Cryptotis parvus. The sequence goes on along the minus strand of JAJIBD010008638.1, from coordinate 64,274 downwards.
ATACTCAATAAAGGTTACTGGTACCCAAAGAGCAGAAAGTTACTTTGGAAGAAGGAAATGCACTTCATTGCATTGTAGGAGTATCCTATAGAATGGGAAAGAGGACGAGGAAAAGCTGTCTTTGGCCCCATATTAGAAATAAGAAATTCTTTATGCATTGGGTTAGTTAAAGGTAAAAATGAAGAACCAGAGAATAAAAGATAAACATGGGATAAATCAAACAATATTAGGGAGTCTCTACCCACGAATATTTGTAAAACCAGAAATCAGGAATCTGATTTTTTTTTCAGCTTCAGTTTTGGTAGTGTTCTTAGAATCAGGAATGGTATGTGTTTGGAGAGCTATTCAGGAAACTGTCAAAAAACGACTACTTGCCAGAACCAGCTCTGTGGCTATTGAATTGGGGAGCAATAGGAAACGAATGGAAATCCAAAGTTGTGGTTTTAATCAAAAGACAAAACAATCAATCTGAAGAAAGGTAGAAAATAAACAGGGCATGAGAGAGGCTGGGGAAGATAATAATTCTGAAAAAGAGCACATTGGAGAGGAAATAACGATCCAGAAAGAGGGGAGGCACAAAGCCCACTCACAGGCAAAATATAAACCAGAAGAATTCACTTATTATGGAGAAATCAGGGAAGTTCCTGAATTCTTGCCTCAGAGAAGAGCATACTGGATTTGAAGGAATGGAATTCTGGAATATGCGTAAGTTATTACTAACGGTAGAACTAATACAATGCATCCTGTCTTCTTTCAGGCTTTCCCTCAGAGGGTTCCCCATAAGTGGTAAGATTTATCCCTCGTCCATTCAGCATTTCTCTGTAGGGTGGCTGGCTACAGATTGGAGTGGGGTGGAACGGGAAGAAGATAGGACAATAAATGGGATCATTTTTGCTTGTAGTTTGACCTTAAGCTTCCATGTCTAATTATGTCTCATGCCCTGACTACTTTAGCTGCCAGATGTTCTTTCAACAGCTCACACTGAGCTTGTTCACCCCATAGATTCTTGTGAGGACTGGGTATGTGTCCATTTCTAGGGTTCCTTCTTTATGCTGATGGTGGTTAAAGCCTCATCTGGGAAATGGTACTCTGGAAGGACAGTTAGAAAGCAACATTTACTAGAGAATTTCTTTCACTGGATTCCAGGCCACTGAGGACAGACTAATTTTTTTTTCAGCTTAATTGAGTCATCTACTTCCTTGCCCTCTTCACTTTTTCCAAAAATCCTTTTTCTTCTCATCAGGCAAGGAGCTCCAAACTTCAAATTGGACTCTCCCAATATCTACCAGAAACCTACCACTTTAGTAGCGTGGTGTTGCACATTATTTCTTAATTAGTTTGCCAAGCAGTTTACAAACTTACTATACAAACATAATAGAGTTAATTCTCCAGAGGCTCGAATAATTAATGAAGCATTTCGATATGAAGATAGCATGCGGAAAACAGCCACAACCAACATTTGCATTGCTTTTAAAAAAAATCAGTGACAATGACAAATGTCATATTAATACCTGAAAAGAAAATTAGTTTAATACATCCTGAATGGAGTATGATTCCCATGTCCTTTATAGCCTTCATTTCCCCAGACCCATTTGGGATGGTGTCTGAAAAGCCACCTTTCACATTCTTTCATAAAAAATACTAGAAAATATTAACTACTATACCAAAAAGAGACCACGCTCACCTCACCAGGGCAGAAGGCCACTGAAATACATTGTGTACACAGCGACAGTACACCTCACTAAAGGTGGGTCCTCTGATGGATTATTTCAACTGCCACAATTCATTAAGGGGAGGAAGAGAATGGAGGAAGAAGAAAATGCTTCATTTTCAACTGAAGCAAGCTAAAAGGTTATTTTTGTATTTTTTGTTTTTGTTTTTGTTTTTTTGTTTTTTTTTTTGTTTTTTTTGTTTGTCTGTTTTCACTATAAACACAACCTGTAAATGTCTTTAAGGAAACTCACTTTGGAGCCCATTTTCTATCTGACCAACTGTTCCCAAAGTTCAAAACGGAAATCTCCCTTTCAGCAAAATTTGATTTTGAAGGCCATTGCACTGAAATCTCCTGAGCAGCTTAACCAACTTGCATCACCCAGCTACTACGGTGATGGCTGCCTTAAATCAGATTCTTCTATAAGCATGTGGAGCTCTTCCAAGTGGCTGTACCCTCCCTGGACTTCACTTTTCCATGACTGACCACTAAATCCCCCTTCCGTCTCTACCCTTGACCTGCTTTCTATGTTCAAGTTGCCTGTTTTGGTTCTCCACACAATAGAGTACACCATCATTCCCAGGCCCCACAGAACCTTTCTGTCCCTAAATTCCTAAAGCTTACGTTCATTTGCACTGAGGACAACTGGTTGTCAGGCTAAGACAGTGGTTCTGTCTGCCTTGATAAAGGAAAGCAGATAATACAATCCAGGACATATGAGCACCAGAAAATAATGCCACATTCAAAACAACATCATGCTGACATCACACAACGGCACCACTCACGGTCACTTGTATGTTCCCCAAGGACTAGATCAACGGTACGCAACTTCAACATTCCCAGCAGGGATGGCATTTCTCACGGAACTCTACTGACACTGGTTGGTTTTTCTAATTGGCAAAAGGTGCAATAAAGAAAAAAATAACCCAAACTATCACTTTAGATAATAAATTCTACTGAGGGTGGGAGCGGACTTAAGGATGGCTTCTTAAGATGGACTGGGGCATAAAATACTTAGGGTATGATGATTAAGGTCTTCATGTCAATCACAAAAAGCCAAATTGAATAAACTCCTTTGAAAAAGATCTTACTGACATGTAACTAATTTGTATAGAAAAAAGAAAAGAAATCAAGGGAGGTCTTGGACCACTTTTGGCTACTACTCAAAGACAATACTGGGTATGCATGCAAGCTTCCACTGAGTCCTACGATATAGAAATTCCTTTGATATTACAAAATACAAAAATATTTTTATCAGAACTCTCATTTACATTGCATTTACAATGGACATGTAAATAACTTAGTCTTGGGTCCTGGCTAATAAACAAATTACATACTGGAGGGGGAAAAAAGGGTGGGCGGGAAGAGGGGAGGGCGGTGTCCTAAAAGTTAGAGAACCAGAGAGGAAATAAGCGCTGCTAGACACAATTTGCCATCCTTTGAGTGGCAACTCAATACAGGCAGACGGGAAGGAGGTGACCAACCCTGGCCTTTATCGACAGAGTCTGTAGCATTTTCAAAGTGAAATGTGCAAATAATATTCAACATGCCAAGAATGGTGACTACCTATGAGTCAGACTGTAACCTTGCCTCCATCAAAGACACAGCAGCTCCCTCTTCTCCCCCCCGCCCCCCTCCACCATACCCCCCAAAGCGCTTTAACATATTTATAACAGTGCAAGTTCCTGAATTGACATTCGTAGCTCCCATCTTCCCCATGCCCTGGCACCTGGTCGTATTAAGAAATGATACAGTTTTTGCTCTTTTGCCTTTTGCGGCTGTGCAACTGTCCCCTGCCCCCCTAAGGTGGAAGCTTTGGGGAGGCCGTAGGAGCTGTATTTGTGCAACAGCTCGTCGCTGGTCACGTAGCGCAGGCGGGCCGGCTGGGGATGGGTTCTCCTAGAAAATAGCCCCTCGTTGTCGGACTCCGAAGAGGAGGAGCAGGTGGAACACCAATCATACTCGGCGGCACGGTCCCCAACGTTCCCCAAAAGGCATTCTGCAAGGCCAGGTCGGACACAGTCCTCGGGCATTGGCCGTACAGGTCCCCTGCGGGACCCCTGGCCCAGGCTCTCCTGGAAGCTTCGCTGGCGCATGAACTGGTCATAGTCCTCCCTGGCCCGAAGCGGGGGCCGCTCTTTCAAGCGGGGAGATGGCCTCGCGCCGCTGGCCAGATGCAGGGCGTTGTCGGAACGAGGCGGCGGGAACGCCGGGACCGGTGTGGTCGGAAGCGGCGGTTGTCGTCTCGGGCTGTAGTTCTTCTGCGGGTGCGCTCGCTCATGGGCTGGATCCTCACGGCCTCTGGTCCCGGCAGCTTGCCGCCTGCCAGCCCCCGTCAAAGTCGAAACTCTGATGCATCCTCCCGTGTGACTGCAAGTCTCTGTACCCGATGGGGTTGCCCAGCTGGTGGAGGTTGCCCTCCATCTCCTGGTACTGCTGGGCAGAGAGCAGGCTGCGGACCGACTCTGCGCCCGGAACTGCATGGACGAGTTTAGGGTGCCCATGTTGCTCAGCTTCTCCGACACGTTCATTCCTGAGTCTTTGCTAAGGTCAGGCATGGAAAACCGGGACAAGTGCTCCTGGCGTTTGGCACCACCCTCTGCGGAGAGGCCTATGGAGAGGGGGGGAGAGGGGAGAGAGAGGAGAGAGAGGAGAGAGATAGAGAGAGAGAAAGAGAGGAGAGAGAGAACAACATTAATAAAAATGTGCGACAATGGGGTTCTCAGCACTGCTGTTTCTCAGAACTGTCATCTATCCAGGCTTGCACTGCACAAACACACTTTCTGAAAGGGGTGGTGGTGGTCAGCGCTGCCTCCACAGAGGGGTACAATGTCAATGAGGGAAAGATTCCGGTTAAACATATACCCACAGAGATTGATTTGACTAGTATCGGGCCACCAAAGTTACTAAGTTACAAAATTACTATTATCCAAGTTACTGAGAGCTCATGCCTATCTGATGCATATTCCTGTTCAGAATTTCATTTCACTACAGTGCTCTGATGACCTCGCTCACTCCAATGATGTGAACCATGAAATAACTTGATCAGAAAAGCTGAAGTTGTATTCGGCTAACCTATGCCAAAGCAGTTTCTGGCAATACCAAGTCTGGAATTTTGTCCCATTACTTCTGGCCCAGTGTCCTGCTCTGCCCACTGTCCCTAAGCCCCCATCTCAAATGTCTTGAACACTAAGTGACTCTCTGGTAATAACAGAGATATTTACTCTCTGAGGCTGTTCAGTAAATGATTTTCAGTTGTTCGATGGTGGTGGGATTGATGTTGAAATACTGCTTTTTTTGGGGGGGGGAGGGTCACACACAGTGATGCCCAGGGGTTACTCCTGGCTCTGTACTCAGGAATTACCTGGTGGGACCAAATGGGATGCTGGAGATCAAACCCAGTCAGCCATGTGCAAGGAAAGCACCCTACCCACTGTACTATTGTTCTGGCCCCTGGTGTTGAGATATTATAAAACTCAGTTATCAACAGCTTGGTAAATTGGACTTCTTACATTAAAAAAATATCTTCAGTCTCTAAATGAGACTCTGGGGACATTCCTCCTTCCCTGTGTAGGGACTTTATTTTGTGAGGTACACAGTTACAAATTTGTTCATGATTGAGTTTCAGTTATACACTGTTCCAACACCTGTGCCAGCACCAGTGTACATTTCCCACTTCCATTGTCCCTAGCTTCCCTCCTTTTGCCCCAACCCCCAGTCAGGCGCTTATCTCTCTCTTGCTCTCTCTTTCCTTTTGGCAATATGATTTGCAATACAGATACTGAAAGGTCATCATGTATAGCCGTTTACCGAGCAAGCACTCTATTATTATTTTTCTTTTTGATTACATGATACTCAGGGGTTACTCCTGGCTCTGTGCTCAGGAATTACTCCTGGCAGTGCTCAGGGGACCATATGGGATGTCCAGGTCAGTTACATACAAGGCAAATAAATGCCTTACCCACTGTACTATTTCTCTGGCCCCAAGCATCCAATTCCTACCCAGAATGATCATTTCCAACTATCATTGCAGAATGGTTATCTCTCCTAGCTGCCCTCTCCCTGCAACTGTTGCATGCTTCCAACCATGGGCCAGACCTCCTGGCCCTCATTTCCACTGACTTTGGGTAACAGTCTCATGCTTTTTTATATATATTTTGGGAGGTTCTTTTTTAAAACAAAGAACTGACCTAATGTTTTATAATTCCAGATTTCCTGAATAATTGAACTGTACCCCCTACGTGCTATCAAATGGGTTCCTATATCACTTACATGGAAATTAATTTTGAAGATGGTGAGAGGTTAACCAGTAACTTCCATTTTTCCTATCTTAAAATAGCACTTCCTAGGGCTGGAGAGCTAGTGTAGCCGGTGAGCAATTGCCTTGCATGAGGCTGACTCATGTTCAATTCCTGGCAACATATATGGTTCTTTGAGCTCTATCAGGCGTGTTCCTTGAGCACAGAGCCAGAAATAAGTCTTGGGCACAACAAGGGTGGCCCCCAGACCCAACAACAACCCCTCGAGCATTTTCTAAAGAGAATATCTAAGAATGGACCAGGTGGGAAATAAGAGTATTTCATATTTATGATACACAGAAAGAATTTTGCCACTTTGAGTAGTAGACAACAGATCCTCGAATTCCTCTGCAATGCTACATTAAGAAGACTCTTTTGAAGATTCCCTTAATGCCCTTTCTGACTGTTGATTTTCCTCTCCTGACACAGCTTTGATAAACACTTTGGGAAACTCCTAAGAGATATTGGAGGGTGCTAAATATGTGACATATCCACACAGAGCGTGCATTTTAAGTACCTGTGTCCATTGCTGTGGGCTTATGCTCTCACTTCTGTTGGTATCTGTTGGGTACTCTTGATGACTAAGCCCCAGAGTCAGTTTATAATTCAAAAAAATGTAATAAGATTTTTCAGAGATGCTTGTTTTATAATAAGCCCAAACCAGAAGGAACTGAAATATCCATAAATAGGGAAAGGAACAAATAAACTGTACTTTTTTTTAATCATTCATTGTTGGGTTACACACCCTACTGAGCCTTGGCCTCCAGCTACACTTAGCTTATGTGGAGAGCTGGTCCCTGCCTTTGGGGAATCTCCGAGCAGACACAATGGGAGTTTGGGCAGAATTGGACTGATTTCATAATTTTATATGGCATAAATATTTTTATCATGAATCTTGCTTGTCCCAGATCAATATTCTGTTCCCACGGGTCCCTGCATGGGACATACATATAGATATCCCAAGAGTACTTGGCTACTTTAGATCAACCATAAAGTAATCAATTTTCCCAGTTTAGAGACATGCCAGTGCGCCTCCAAGCAAACTAATGTGTCTCTGACTCTAAAGGTAATGCCAGGGGCTGGAGCGATAGCCCAGTGGGTAGGGCATTTACCTTGCACGCGCCGCCCTGTGCCGCCCGAGTTCAATCCCGGCATCCCATATGGTCCCCTGAGCACCACCAGGAGTAATTCCTGAGTGCAGAGCCAGGAGTAACCCCTGAGAGTCGCCGGTGTGACCCAAAAAAAGAAAAAAAAAGTCTTATAAACATTCCTGTCTGGTCATTTTTAAAAATAAAAAAAAAATAAATGTAATGCCAAAGTGAATTATTCTGATGGATTTTGGACCTTAGTGGAATCCAGAGTCTGGGATCTGCTAGTTATATATTTATAGTAAAAAGTGTTAATGCCATTTCCTACAAATTACATTCTGAACTGCTTTCTGGTTCAGAGATGCAGCCCTTCCCTCCCTCTGCTAGGGAGATTTTGCCTCTGGAAGTCAGCTCTGGCTTTTGTGAAGCTTGAGCCAAAGGCTCACCTAAAGATCTACATTCCAAAAGGGTCATTTACCTGGCTTCATCTCTAGATAGCCCAACCCACGATGGGCTGGGCTGAAAGATTTTGGTGGGTTTCAGTCTATAAAGGAAGCTAGGATAAGAAGGGCCCTTTTTGCCATTTTGGCTTCCCTTGGCGTTTTCTGCTCTCTGTCCTCTCTATTCTCTGTTGGGCTTCAACATGTGGTGGCAGCCATCTTGGCCTACACGTGGCTGGGGCCTAGCTGGGAACCCAGAGTCCAGAGTTTTTCCTGTTCTTGGATTGAATATCAAAACCTGTGATAGTAAAGCCTTTTAAAACTGCACTGGATTCCTGAGTTTTCATCCATTCCCTGCCAGCTTTGAAGGTAGAAGGGAACTTGCTTCCTGGTATTGTTGGGGACCCCAGCAGCTCCCTGACAATTCTCCCATTAAATAAGTAACAGGGCTCTTTGGAGAAATAATGATTTATTTGAGAGAGGAGAAAGAATGGTAAAAAGATGAATCTAGAGCAGGATCCCCCCAAACAAAAAAAAAAACCCCCATAAAACCACTGCATTAAACCAAAAAGTAAGAAAACATTGAAAGTTAATTTTAAATGAAAGTTTCATTTATTGTTGGTGTGGATAATATCTGGTTCAACCTCTATTGAATACAGTATGGAAACTTCTCAAAACAGTAAGAATAAAACTCTCATGCAACCCAGTAATTCTACTTCCTGGCAACTATCCTCAGAGAATAAGAACACTAATTCAAAAAGGCATATGTTCACTTATATTCATTGTAGTGTTCATATATAGAAATAATCCAAATGTCCAACAGCAAAACAAATGGATAAAGAAGTTGTGGTAGGAGCTAGAGACACAGTACAGCAGGTAGGATATTTGCCCTGCATGTGGTGGTCCTGGGTTTATCCTCCACACTGCAGATGGTCCCCTGAGCTTTGCCAGGAGTGGTCCCTGAGTAAAGAGCCAGTAATAACAAAGTCAGATGTGGTCCCCAAAACAAACAAATAGAATGTGTTTTTTATTCACAAAATGCAGTTGTAAGAAAAGATGAAATTGTGCCATTTTCTGTAGATGGAAACACAGATTGCCATGTTAACCAAAAATAAGCTAGGGGAGAAGGCCAATTACAGGAAGATCTCATGCACCTGTGGACAATAGTGAGAAAAAGCAAGGGAAATTAATATCAAACAAATGACAAATTCTTGACTTTGGATTTACAAATTTGATTGCCAATATTGGGGAGGTAATGGTGACTGGACTTAATGTGACATAGAGACAGTAGTGGAACGTTGAAGACACTTAGTGGTGGTAAGGTGCAGTGAATGTGTACATCAACATCATAAGCATTAACACTACTGTAGTCAACTCTCCTAAACCATGATTCAAAATTAATGCACATTATTCCAAAAGAAGAGAAGAAACTAAAAGAAAGTGGTGAGAATTCATCAGAAAACAGAGTTCAACTTAAAGGAGTGCCCACCAGCAAATATGAACAATTTGAACTTTGAAATATTTAAAACAGTATTTATAGATCACTGAGTAAAAAAAGTCATGAATCCATGCTAGTAAAACATCAATGAATTACTGGGTAGAAAGAGTGGGCAGAGTGAACATGGGTTGAGAGAATATTGGATTGGAAGATCAGCAATTTTTTAACTTTGTAGTTCAAGTGTGGTTCAAGGAAGAGTCATGTGTGCTAAATTTAGGGGGCAGGTTTAATGGGGAGCAGGGTATTTGTATGGTGATAAGTGTTTTCCCACATTGCTTATTAGCTGTAAGGGAAAATTTAGTAACTGTGCTTTGGAGAAATCAGACAACATGTTGACAAGCAATCAGATTTAACATCAGTGATGAGGTGCAACTGGCCTTCACGTTCTTCCAGAAGAAATATTCTATGTGAGGCCTGGGATGTGCCAGGGATGAACCCTCTGGCCTTCTGCATGCAAAGTGTTCAAGTTCTCTAAAAGGTCCAACTGTATTCCTTAAACAATCTACACTGTATAAAAAGAAAGACAAAGTGAAAGTTCTAGACGAAGGAGCAAAAGAAATCATGGCAACTGTATACAATACCTGACCCTTAACTGGGACCTGCTCTGTAGGGAAAGTAAATGCTATAAAGAGTAAATTAGAACATGGGGCATTAATTAAAGTGTCATGCTATCTTAATTGCTGTTAACTGATAATTATAGCATTGGAGAAGATCCTTATCGTGGGAAGTACAGAAGTATACTTGCATGGCAATGACAGATATTCTTTGCTCTCAAATGATGCTCTCAACTGGTGTGTAGATGTGTGAGAGTAAGTGTGAGCAATTGACAAAGTAAATGGGGCAAAATGTTTGCAGTGAATCTAGGTAAATGTAACGAGTGTTTTTGTTCCAGTTTTGCAACTTTTCAGAAAATCTGAATTATTCTATTTTTTGTTTGATTTTTTCTTTTTTGGGTCACACCCGGCAATGCTCAGGGGTTACTCCTGGCTCTGCACTCAGGAATTATGCCTGGCAGTGCTCATGGGGGGCTATATGGGATGCTGGGGATTGAACCCAGGTTTGCCAAGTGCAAGGCAAACACCCTACCCACCGTATTACCGCTCTGCCCCCCAAGTCTGAATTATTTTAAATAAAATGTTTCTTTTATCATGGCAACTGTACACAATACAATCCGACTTCCCTCTCCTCAGACCTCCACCCAGCAGAAGAGCTGATCGCAGCCTGACTTGTCAGTGACCCATGGTGTGGCAGTCTTTTTGAAGCCCAGCCCAGGTATACCGATCCAGATACTCACACAGGGCAGAGCTGCTACTTGCTCTCCCTGTGCCCAGCTGATCATGAGGCACCTGAGAGGGATGGCAGGTTCTAGGCCTGGCCTGCCACCCCAGCAGAGCCTCGCAAGAAGCCAGAGGAACCCCTACACCATGAGGGGCTGCCATTTTCCACATCTGGATTCCCCTCTCCTCAGTGCTCCACCCAGCAGAAGAGCTGATCACAGTCTGGCTCATGCGGCCACAAGCAGCTGCACGATTCATCAATAGATGCTCGAGTTTTGAGGTGACTACAAGAGTATCCCACACGCACTGCAGAGCCTGGCAAGCTACCCGTGTCATATTTGACATGCCAAATACCAGGAACAATTATAGACCTCATTCCCATGACTTGATGGGATAGTTTGAGGCTCTTTATGTTCCTGGAGTGGGCAGATGCCCTTGGGCTATCTCGCATGTGACAGGACATACTGAGATGTTATTGGTGCTTGCTCGAGCAAATCAATGATCTACAGGAAGACAGTGATACAGTGAAAATGTTTCTTAGAAATTGTGGTGTTTTATATTACATGAAAATTCTCAATTTCAGGAGATTTTATGTGGAGGAATGGGTGTTTATGATGCTGCTGGCATCTAGAGGGAGAGGCCAAAGTGATGCTGCTAAATACTTTATAATGCACAGGACAGTCACCACTATCAAAATATCCAGCCCAAATGTCTATAATGCCATAGTGCAGAAACCACAACACATTGGACTACTTAAATAATAAGAATGAATAACCCTAACCAATGACATCAATGAATCCCACAGAAAATTCTGAGACATACAAGAATACATGTTGCATGATTCTTCCAGAACACGCTGACAACAGCGGTCAGGACAGTGGGAGGGGGCATAAGGAACCTCTAGGTGTTTATAGGCTCCATATTCCTTCTGGATGATGGTTATAATGGCATACAAATATGTAAAAATTCCATGAGGTATAGTTTTAACTTGTTTACTCGACCTATATAAATTATACCATAATAAAATGGTATAAAAATGAAACAATGTTCCTATTAAAGAGTCAAGTTTAAACATTAGATATGCCCATGGAGAAATTATTCTGCCAAATATCATACTTTCCAGTCATTAAATTTTTTTCATTACTAGGATAATTGTCAAGGGTCCCTTGACAATTGAACCCTCCAAATTCTGTTTTCCTCGCTGCTTATCTGTGATGTACACATCGTAAAAGTTGATTTACAACAGCCTAATCACTTCCAGAACTTCTTCCATCTGAAGGCAGCGAGGAGAGGATAGCAACCCAGGATGATAAATGAGCAGTCTGGGCAGAAAAACTCTAGAGTAGGGAAAGGAAAAAATATCTTCAAAAATCACGTGGTGAAACAAAAGCTATATACCTATATATAGGTAGGAGCACGCAATCACTTTTGTTGGGCTTTCTACTCAAGCCATGGAGTGGAATTAGGGTCAGCATAAATAATCTAGTAAAAACTATAAACTCACAGGCATGCTGTTCTCCTGGACCTGTCTTTAATAAACCTGGAAATAAGTGCTGCTCAGAAGTTGCTGTGTGTGCATAGATTTATATTTCAATAAGAAGTAAACTTCCAGAAGGGCAGCCTTACAGTGCAGAGAGGTGATCTTACTTTCTTACACTGCTATCCTTCATCTTGGAAAATCCTGAGATGCTTTTAACCACTCCTGTGCCAAAGAAGAGAAGCATTCTATCAGGAAGAACCCTGTTGCTCAAAAGCAGGTTTACTTAAAAGCACATGTGGTGGAACTGGAAATGCTACTTGCTCGCTCTAGGCAGGAGAAATAACTCTTTTCTACTTGATAACTATGATTTTTCTCTGGAGTCTTCAACATAGGACATGAAGAGAATGACTGATGATGCTTGCCTATGGACAGTAACTCTTGTGCTTGTGTCTAAACAGAATGGCTCTATGGTTAAATTTTACCCACAAAATCTGGCTCCTTATCTAGACCTCCTGTCTCTTCAAAACCACTGGCTAAGTGCTCCTCTTGGCTTCTCATATAGTATGCTTACATTTTTCCTTTTCTCCAACTTACTAGCAAGACACTTTGGAAAATAACCTTTGTTGCATGGCTTACTTTTGAACATTAAGGTCCTCATGTAAATGTCACCTCTTCAATGGGGCCTGCCATGTTGTTCTTTTAAGTATCAAAGTTGTCCATCTGTCACTTCTTAGCCTTGACTTTTAAGGTCCTTATCCTGCCCCCACATAAGTTCATATATAAACTTATAGCTTAATGGACTTCCTGTGGGCACAAGAATATTTGTCTCGGTCTCCTGCACTCTCCTGGATATACAGTTTCACATTTCCTTCTCATTCTCAATAAATATATGTCGAATTAAGTTAAATGGATCCTTCATACTTCCCATAGCTAGAAAAAGGCAACTGCCCACAGATCTGGAATGGGCCCAGATTTAATCACTGACTATAATTCAGACAGTGGGACACCAACCATTAGGAGGAAAAATACCATGTTCACATCTGTTAGTCTCATTAGTGGTTCATTAAACATGTGACCCACCATCTGGGGTTTCTTTAGTTTTATTTATTCTGCTTTGTTTATTGTTGGGAGCCACACTCAGTGGTGCTCAAAGCTTACTCCTGGTTCTCTGCTCAGGGATCACTCCTGACAGGCTCCGATGGTTATATGGGGTTCCTGGCATCAAATCTGGGTCAGCAGCATGAAAGGCAAGCACCTTCTTTTCTGTACTATTACTCCAGCCCCTGTTTCTCCAATTTTAAAGTCAAAGAACTTGTTCTTTATCATTAGCTTTCATTCAGTCTGCAAAATTTTTTAACTTATTAATCATAATTTTGATGATCATCATAATTATTTTTCAGCTGCTCATGAGGCGCCCGGGAGGCATGGCGGGTTCTAGCCCTGGCCTGCCACCCCAGCAGAGCCTCGCAACAAGCCAGACGACCCCACGACTCCATGGGGCCGCCATCTTCCACATCCGACTTCCCTCTCGTCACAACTCCACCCAGCAGACTGGACTATCACAGCCCAGTTAGCGCAGGCGCTAGCGGCCGCGCGGTTCATCAATAAATGCTTTATTCAGAGGTGACTACAAGAGTATGCCACCCGCACAGCAAGCCTGGCAAGCTGCTCATGTCATATTTGATATGCCAAATACCAGTAAGACTTATATTAGGTCATTCCCATGACCTAATATAATGGTTTGAGGCTCTTTATGTTCCTGGAGCAAGCAGATGCCTTTGGGTTCTACTAGCATGAAACAGGACATATGGAGATATTACTGGTTCCCGCTCTAGCAAATAGATGATTAACGGGAAGATAGTGATAGTGATAATCATAATTTTAGAGCTCAGTTTAAATGATCAAATTCTATGTCTCCAAAACAGAATGTAATGATCAAGACTCATTCCTCAGGGATGAATGCTTAGGGCATTTACCTTGCATGGAGTTGACCTGGGTTCAATTCCTGCCATCCCATGTGGTCCCCTGAGCACTGTCAGGAGTAATTCTTGAGTGCTGAGCCAGAAGTAACCCCTGAGCCTTATGGGTGTGACCCAAAAAGCAAAAAAAAAAAAAAAAAGACTAATTCCTCAACTTGAGAAATGGCCCTTCCTTCCCTTTCTAATTGTGAGCAGAACCATAGCTGAGCCACTTTCCGAAGTGGAGATCTGGGACAATTTGTGAATCTCTTAAAATACATCTGTAAAAACGGGTAACATATCTGAGCTTGATTAGATAAAGAACGTCCTTTTCCTTTTTTACTTAATTTTGGTTTGTGGGGCACACCCAATGACATTTAGGGTTTACTCTTGGCATTGTTTGGGGGCACCATTTGCAGTATGGGGGACTGAACTGGGGTCAGTTGCATGCAAAGTAAGAGCCTTAACTGATGTATTATCTCTCTGGTCCATGCTTTTTCTTTGTTAAGAGTCATGACAACTGTAAAAATGTTTATAGTTTTGATTCTCTCCATTTCCTTGGCTAGCCTGTGAGCTCTAAGAGAGGGGCTAAGACTGGCTTGCTCAGTACCCGGCATTGAATGTGCTGGGAGAAAGTAAGCAAGGCCTCAAAGTCCCCAAAGAAACAAAGCAAGTCCCAAGAATTTTACACCCAGTCCACTGTAAAAGCAAACAAGTACTAGATGAATGAATGATTATATGGATGAATGAATCCAAGAAACATGACCCACACCAGACCAGACACATGACGTTCACTGACAATGAGCCATTGGTGAAATCATTTGTGCTTCCAAACTGCAGCTGGGGGATTATTTGTCTACACAGAAGAAATTCAACTTTATTTCATTTGCCAGTGCAGCGTGAAACTCAGTGTCAAAATATTGCAAATCAATATTGTCCAAACAAATGGTGTTCTATTATCCTGAAATAAATGCACTTTCCTTGCTCCCCAAGCCATGGTGCATGTGTCTGTGTGCTTCTGTGCACAGGGGAGGTGGAAACTGAAAACTACATTTTCTCGAGCTCAGGCTGAAGCCATAGGCAGATGCCACCTTTCACAGCTGCTGTATCAGCACCCAGCATGTTCTGGGGAACCTGGCTGAAGATCTGTACTGGCGTATGAGACCCAGATGCCAGGCTATTTGCTTCTCACATGGACTCTGTCTCATTTAGCAGCAAGGGTTTTTTTTTTTCCCTTCTCCAAATAATACTGGCTTTGAGAAAGACGCTAGATGGCCACTATGGAAGTCAAAGCTTCCATTTATCTTTATCCCAGGAGACAGTCTGGCCAGACACGACACAAATGTTTGCATCTCACGAGGGCACAGACTTCCCTCAGGAACTGCAGGCCTTGCCCCAACAAGGACAGGTCAGCATCAAAGTTAGCTTGCAGTTTTCTGTGGTTAAATTGTCAACAAAAGGTACAGCCAGAGTGCTTTAATAAACAATAGCATTTCTGTTCTAGCAACCTCCCCACATGCAACTAAGACTCACAAGGGCAAGTGACAGTGAGGGAAAAAAAAAACAAATCAATACAACAAAGAATGCTAGGGTTTGGGGGGAAGAAAAGGTAATATTGCTATGTTGCTGTTCTTACCCAAAGAGCAGAAAGTAAGTGTGCAAGCCTAGAGAGAGGAAAATCAGGCTAAATGTAATGACAATATTTAGGGACATTTTTCTATTCCTGATTTATCACCATATTTAGTTCCTTTCTACACACACACACACACACACACACACACACACACACACACACACATGCACACAGAGCAAAGGAAGACAGTAAGGTATATTTCTGCCAACCTGAACATTTCATTCTCATTTCTGGGCAGTAAAATAAGTATTATATACTCATCTTTGATGTCCAGACATTCACAATGGGTAAGGATAATTTAGCTTCCCTTTTCGGAAAGTTTTCCCTATTTTTTTTTAAAGCTAAAGCAGAAACCAAAAGAAACAGGCATTGGTTGGAGTAGGTATTTGCCAAGCACAGCCTTTAGCCCCAAATTCATTGATTATTTTTGTAAATAAAGTGTTATTGGAGCATAACTGCACCTCCCAATGGCATACTGTCCTACTACAGCAGGACTGAACAGCCACGTGACAGAATATTTGCTCTGCAAAATGTGAAATATTTAATGAGTCCTTCCTAAAAGCTGTCAGTCTTGGCTCTGGAGAGCAAACATGTTATCTCTGAAGCTAGACCAAGTCTAAGCAACCCCAAAGATACTGCTGTACCTCAGATCAGACTAAAAACTAAATACAGGGGATGAGTGAACGTGGGTCACCTGAGCAGGTCCCTTAGGGTTCTTTTGCCAAGAAAGTCAATTGATTTCATCATTCCTGCACTTCAAACTAGCTGCAGCTAGAGAGACCCCTGTCCTCTGGGCAGTGGAGTTGAAACATCACATGTTCCTTGGTGACAGGGCATGAGACGGTTCAACATAGGATAACAGGGAATGTGGGGATGGAGAGAGGGGTTGTGGGGTACGGGAGAGTTGGGAAGGAAAGAGAGACAGGGAGAAGGAAAGGAAGGAACAGATGGTGAACTCTTCAAATTCTCTTGCTTTCCTGAGTGTGACCTGCAGACCACCGCACCCCCCCTCCTCCAGAAGCTCCATATCTGCATGTGGGCAAGAGCCATTAGGGGTTCACAAGGCTCGGAGGGCAAGTGGCAACCCCATTAGAAGACAGTTTCAAGGACAATGTTCTTTGTAAAGAAACTGTTCTTCAGGGAAGCACAAACCCTCAGAGACACTCATTCAGGCATTGCCACCCTTGGTACCAGTGGCCTCTTAGACACAGTGCTCCTCTACTGCATGGACTTAGCAGTATAAGCTTCTTAGCAGCATCTCTGGCCTTCATCTAGATACCAGCAGCACTCCCTTCTCCTCACCATGTGACAACTCGACAACTTGGTATATTGCAAATGTTTCCCAGGGAGCAACATCACCCCAACTGAGAATCACTTCTTGATGAGACTGAGTCCTGGAGTAGCACTGACCTCTCTGAACCCCAGGAGTGGCTGTGGGTTAATCCTGCTGCCCTCGATACCACAAACTTACCCTCAAAGTTCCTCTTATTCTACTTCTCCAAGAGAAAAATTCCTCCGTCCCTCTCAGTTGGATGTGGACCACCTCCCAAACCAGGAAATGGAAAGCTATTTTTTTTCTTCACTGCTGCTCTCCTGGCGAACCAGGTCTAGAGAGCCTGTCTTTCCCCAGGAGCGTGTCAAGGGTGCCTGTGATGAAGGCCTTCACTGTCTTATTTCCCGCATTCAGCAGAAGGTTTTGAAATTTCTAGCCCTTGATTCATCTTTCCTGCTTCCTGGCTCTGGTCACCAGCCTGTCTAGTGGATCCCCAGTGACCTGCAGGTCAATAAGTGCCTGCAGTCACGCGTCTGCCATCTGCTCCCTGTGGTACCAGGAGACGTGCTGGCAGAGCATGAAACAATTTCCTTCAGTCAGCTGCTGCCCAGGAGGGGAGCTGGGAGGGCAGTGAGAGGAGGCGGGGCACTCTGGCTCGCACCCCTCCCTCTGCCCCCAGCTTCCCCAACTCAGGGATGGGCTATTTCCACACTCCTAAGAGACTGGCCCAAACTGAAGAGCAGCAGCTGGTTCTAAAGAAGACCACAGAGGATTTCAGTTTCCCCAACAATAGAGGCTTTGTTTTTTAGAGGCATTCATTTCAGGGATTGGCTTCTGAGCCAGAAAGGCTGGGAAGTGACAAGCATGACAACAGGCTCAAATCACCTCTCAGACGTGATGTGGTGAGTAGGCCAAGCTCAAGATCAAAGCTTAGCTTTCCTCTGGAGGTCTCTTACCTTTCAGCCACTGCCTTGCTTGCTCACTCACTTCCTCATAAAGCTACCCCAGTAAAGAGGAATCGACAGGGAGCCAGGAAGTGACATTTTTAGACACACGTGGGGTCAGTTTTAATGAGCACTTTACTCTGTGGGGGATTGCGGCTGTGTTGCCACCAAACCTATTGCTAATTGAAAGGATGCGCAAAAAAAATTCAAACCAGTTGAAAGATTGTTTGCCTGAGGTTGCTCTGGGATTACACTGACCCCATGCTGCTTTCCAGAAACTATCAGCCCAAGTCTACAGGCGGACCACACCGGAGTATTTGCACAGGAAGCACTTGACTGCACAGCATAGAAGCTAAATGGCTCTCCAGTGCAAGAGAACTAGCAGCTAGGGACCTGAGACCCATTCAGTTTCTTCAAAGGTTTTGGACAATGCCCTGCCATTGCCAGAATCTGTAAGCGCAAATGTCAACAAGACCTTCTAAGTAACACCTCAAAAGGATATTATGTTGTTCAGGAAAAGGGGATCATTGAATCAGCATATCAATAAAGATACCACAGATAGAAATCCCTTGGCAGGGATGACAAGCAAAGCTATGATAAGAGTGAAAGGCTGGCTCTACTTAGCAGACGGCTGGCAAAGGACTCCCTGGGTAATGATTAGGGTGAGACCCAGAGGACAGGAAGGAGCCAGTTTAGCCACAGTGGGAGTGTTTGAAGCAGAGAAAACAAGAACATATTGTACTAGAGAAAGTTCCTTGGCTAGTATATATGGGTTAAAATGACAGCAAATACGCTAGATTTTGCTTGGTCTAAGAACTGTATTTTCTTTTTTCCTTTTTGACTGGGATACATAACGAGGGACTTTCACCATTGAAGGTCTTATCCCTGGACAAATTTATACATTTAATCGTCCAGCTAGTTTATGCAAAAGTATGTTCCACTAGTATCAGAGGGATTGATAAGGGAGAGCAAGAGTTGGGATGAAAATGTTAATAGATTTAAAAGGCAATATGAAATAAAAGAGGAATCAAAAGAGCTATGCTTGGAATATCACACCTAACTCAAGTGAGAGAAGAAATCTGGAGTTCCGACTTCCGTTGCTATTCCAGAATCAGGGATGCTGTCTCATTTGCCAAGGCATTGAAAATCAGATGGGCTGGACATGTAATGTGATTTGGAGATGACCGCTGGACTAGAGCCGTTACCGACTGGATCCCACGGGATGTCAAAAGATCATGTGGCCGCCCACCTACAAGATGGTCAGACTTCGTCAAGACCCTGAAGGAACGGTTTTAAGCTCTTCATATTCCTGAATCAACCAGATGCCATTGGGCTACATTGGCACATGATAGGGTCCAATGGAAATGTTACTGGCGCCCGCTCAAGCAAATCGATGAATAACGGATTCAAGTGATCAAGTGATCAAGTGATGAAATACACTGGTTTCAGCTTGGGGTTCTTGCTTCTCAAGATTCTACCATTCCATCACTTGGAGACTAGCCATGAAGTTCCTGATATCATGAGTGCCAAAGTTAATTCTAGACTGAAAGATGGACCAAAGGATACAAAGGAGGACTTGGAGAGGAGTCCGTGACTTTGAAATAGATGGATGAACGAGATGAAGGACAAATGACAGTTTGAAGATGGATAAATAGGGTAGCTGAATTAATTAATGAATACAAAAGGATATGTATGCACGTAGAGGAGAGATAGGTGTCTGGCTCTTTCAAAATTAGGTCTTTGTAGTCCAGACCAAGATGGGTGCAGAGCAGTTTCCTTGTTGTACTCTCACTATCCACAACAAGGAATTAACCGGAAGAATTCAAGTCCTTTAATGGGGTGAAAGAGACCACTATAGATGCAATGAGGATACAGAGGAAAGTCCTGTTTCATGGACACAAAGTATGAAGAGGGAGATGAGAGAAAGATGCAGAAACTCAGACTGCAGCAAAATCAGTCCAGCTAGGATTTTTGGTGAGAAATGAGTAAGAACACTATTGAAATACATGTCCTTGACCCCAGGGAAGCCCAAACAGATGCTCAGGTGCAAGACACAGGCTGTGATCTTGGTTAAGAGGACAATAGAGAAAATGTGAAGACTAAGCTTCCCTCCACAAGCACTCAGGACTAGTACTGACATTGTTACATGCAGTGCCAGTAGGCAAACAACTGACTATCATGCTAAGACTTCACAAAAATAGTTGCAGTGCCACAAACATTAACCCAAGACCACTCTCTCAATACTTTACAGTATTGAGAAAATTTGCTCTATATGATTTTCATAAAGTTACTGAGATTTGTTTTGTGTCCTGCAAATGATCTCTCTATGAGAATGATGTTTGAGCAATTGAAAAGAATGTATATTCTGGTATATTGGTGTGAAATGCAATGTAAATATCAGCTAAGTCCTCTCATCTAATTCATTATTTAATGCCCTGTTTCCTTGGTAGTTTCTACCTAAATGATATAGTGATATAAATAAGTTGATGTCACTTGTCACTTTTCTTCCTGTTGTTCATCGATTTGCTCAAGTGGGTGCAAATAACATCTCCGTTCATTGGGAATGAGGTTCATTATTGTTATTATTATTATTATCTCAGTTATCAAATCCAGGTCAGCTTTATGTAAGGCAAGCCCTTTACCCATTGTACTATCTCTCTGGCTCCAAATATAAAAATTTTAAGTAACAAAATGAACAGACTAAAAAAATACAACAAACACCAACTTAAAACATAAAGGGAATATGATATCACAGGAGGAGGATAACTTTCCATGATACAACTTCAAAGACATACAAGATTATGTTTCCCTATAAGATATAATTCAAAACTGCAATAATAAAACACTCCAAACCTAGAAAGGTAGATCAAAGTGATACAAGAGAACTCAGAAATGATGCAAAACTCAATAGACAAATTAATGAGTAAAATCAATGAGAAAAAAAGCAGAAACCGAAACTTTACATAAGAAAATAACAGTATGTGCAAAGCTCAATACATGTAATAAAACATGAGATAAAACTATGAAGTCAGATGTATCAAATAGAGAATCAAAGCAGTGAACGCAAAGACAAATTCAAATTTTATTCTGGTGGAAGAAGACTGAAAGAAAGTAAAAAGAAACTCTATGAGAACTATTTGACTCCATTAAGAAATGTAAAATAAAGACAATATTAAGTGGGGGTAAGGGGCAGAGTGGGAAGACAGAAAGGTTATTATGAAAAAAACCCAGAAAACTCCTTAACCTGGGGAAAAAATAAAAGTTTATATACGAGTTCACAAACAACTAGGACACTTGGTCATTTGCAAAAATATATACATCAAGACACAGTGAAATTATCATGAAATCAAGACATAAAAAATAATGAAGAAAGCTCGGGAGGATAGGGGGAATAAGCAGGTAATTTATATGGATAGAGAAATAGTACAGGGGTTTAAAGTACTTGCCTTGCACATAGCCTTTTGTACCATAGAGCATCACATATGATCCCCTGAATACTAGGAAGAGTGACCTCTGAATATACAGTAAGCAGTAAGCCCTGAGCACCACCAGATATGGCTCCCAAACAAAAGAAAGGTAGAACAAAAGGGAAGAAAACTTATAAATGTTTCGTGTCAGACTTTCAATAGATTCCTCCGTAGAAATTATGGTTTCAGGAGAGAATCAAATGGTCTGATCAAAATATTCAAAGATAAAAATTGCCAACCAATAATATTATTTCATGCAAGTATCTTTTTCAGAGATGGAGATGCAAAATTCTTATCAAAACAGAGCTGAAAGAATTATACTAAGTCTTTCCCCCCATGTTAAATGATCTTACCTTTCTAAATTGAAAATACACACACACACACACATACACAGAAAGAGAGAAAGAGTGAGAGAATGAGAGACAACAAAGAAATAGATAAAACTAGAGACTCAAAGATGTAATGGCATCTTACAGATCAATAATCATTCTTAGTGAATATGAACTGAACTCACCAAATAAAAGGCACTGAGTGATTGTACTTATTAAAGCATAAAAACAATTACGTGCTTTTTTTTTATAGGAAATACACCTAAGCTATAAAGACAAAGACTTAATGTAAAATAATGGAAATCCAAGAACAAGCATAAAAAAGGCAGTTACAGATAAATTAGATGTACAGGCAAAAAGGTAATAATAAATAGATGGATACTATGTAATAATAAAGGGCCAGTACAAAAGGCAATATAGTGCACATGTGTGTTTATGTGTGTATGTATGTATGTGTATATAAAAATTATATAATTATATATATATATATATATATATACCGAACTTAGCAATGCCAAATACAAAAACAAATATATTCAGGGATCTAAAAATAGACACTGAAAACAGCACACTAGTGGTAGTGAGCTTTAACACACCACTTGCCAATTAATAGTACATCATCTTATTACATCATCACTGATACTGGGGCAGAGCTGCTACTGGCTCTTCCCGTGCTTGGCGGATCATGAGGCATCCAGGAGGGAGGGTGCGTTCTGGCCCTGGTTTGCCAACCCAATTGGGCCTCAGAAGAAGCCAGAGAAACCCTCTGCACCATAATGGCAGCCATTTTCAACATCAGGACTCCACAACTTGTCAGAGCCCCACCCAAGAGAGAAGCCGATCTCAAGCCCAGGAATGCAGGTCTTGGCAGCTTAAGTCATGAGGCTTCCATGGAGATCATGCACCGTGGCCGTGTGGTACATCAAATTGTAGTTACTGGCATTTATTGGTGGATGCATAAAGAGAGGCCCCAGCAAGATGGAAGTCCAGAGAGATGGAGAAGGTCTCATCCTCTACTCACTGCAGAGGTCTACGTGCACAGCAAGGGAGGAATTTCTCCTGTGGGACCCCCTAAACAGTACTCAATTGACCTGAAGAACTGTCCTGAGCCACGGCAAAGCCTGGCAAGTTACCCATGGTGTATTCTATATGCCCAAAATAGTAACAATAATGAACCTCATTCCCAATGAACGGAGATGTTATTTGCACCCACTTGAGCAAATCGATGAACAACAGGAAGAAAAGAAACAGTCAGAAATCAACCAAAAGGAGAGAGGGAAAATGCAACTCTGAGGAGAATAAGCAATATCCAGCTGAACAACTATTGGGCAAAAATGTAATGAAGATATATCTTAGAGTCCGAAAGAGAGCTTACAGGATGAGACCATGGTTTGCGGGGGGCTTGTGTCCAATCCCTGGGATCACATTATTCTTTAAGCACTGATGGACATGACCCCAAATAAACAAACAAATCTCCCACCCACCTCCTACACCACAAAACATGACTGGAGATGCATGGAAATGAAGGCACTACTTCTCAGAACCTATAGAATGCAACAAAAACTGTACAAAAGAGCAAAACAGGACTCTCTCCAGAAAAATATAATCTTGCACCTAAAGGAACAATAAAAGAAGAAAAAGTAAAATACAAAGTCAGTAGACAGAAGAAAATAATAAAAATCAGAGCATAATTAATTAAAATAAAGATAAAAGATAATAAAATAAAGATAAAAGATAATTTATCAATATTGGAAAGATAAACTGAAAATATTTTAAGAACACTAAAATACATAAAGTAAAAACATAAAGAGAATTTACAACAAATATTATAGAAATATGCACAATCATAACCTAGTATAATGAGTACTTAGATGGAAATAAATTGGGAAATTCAAAAGAAGTAGACAAATTTTAAGAGACATACAACTTTCCAAGGCTGAGTCAGGAAAAAATAAGGAAACTAAATAGACTGAATAGAGTTACCATTAGTGATGATATTGAAACAGTGAAAGTATAGTGCAGGGCTAGATGAATTCACCAACGAACCCACCAAACTTTCAAAGATTACTTATACTTCTCAAATTCTTCCATAAAAGTGAAAAGGAGTAAAAACTTCCAAACACATTCTTACAAAGTCGACATTACCCTGATTCTAAAACCAGATAGAATCAGGGCTTCACATTAAAATAAAACTACAATCCAATATTCCTAATGAATATAGAAGTACAGTCCTCAACAAAATACTAGCAGGCTCAATTCAATATGGAAAAAAAATCATGCACCATAATAAAATGGAACTTATTCCAGGGATGAAAAGATTGTTGACCATACACAAATTAATAAATGTGACATACCACATCATTAAAACATAATCATCTCAATGGATGCAAAGAGCATTTTGAAAGATTCAACATATTTTTATGATAAAACCTTTAATAAATGGTTAGAAAAGGCTCATACCTCAACTTAATAAAGATTATACAGAACAGAGTCACACACAATACTGTATTTAATGACAAAACCCTGAGTACATTTCCCCTAAAATTAAAAAAGAGGATATTCACTCTTATCACTATTATTCAATATAGAATTTTATATTGGTGTTCTTGTAAATGTATTTATTTAGGAAAAGGACATAAAAGAAACCTAGTTGAAAAAAATAACTATCACCATTTTCAAGTGACATGATAATACACAAGGAAAAATTACAGAAACTCTAGTAGAATCTGTGAGAAACAAGATATGAGTACTTTAAAGCAGCTACAAACACAAATGTAAAGAGTCTGTTGCATTTCTTTAAGCAAATAATTAACTAGCAAAGAAAAAAATTGTAAAAAACAAACTAATTTACAATTGTATCAAAAATTACATACCCTGAAATCAATTTAACCAAAATAAAAGTCTTGTACATGGAAAACTAAGTAATATTGGAAAGAAATAGAAGACACAATGAGATGGAAAGCTTTCCATGTCATGGATTAGAAGAATTAATATTACTAAAATGACAATACTGCCAAAAGCTATATAGACTCAGTGTAATTTCTATCAAAATAGCAATGGCTTTTTTTTACAGAAATAGGGGAAAAAAAAGACATTTATTTGAGAGGCTCAATGAAATAAAGAGAGATAACTTTATTATTTTCTTCTTTTTGATCACACCCAGAAAGTCTAAGGGCTTCTCCTGGCTCTGCACTCAAGAATTAGTCCTGATGGTGCTCAGGGAACCATTTGGGATGCCAGGGATAGAGCCTGTGTCGACTGCGTGCAAGGCAAATGCCCTACCTGCTGTGCTATCACTCCAGCTCCAAGAGAGATAACTTTATAGGGCACTTACCTTGCACACAGCTGACTTCAGTTCGAACCCCAGTATCCCATATGGTTCCCTGAGCGACTCCAGGAGTAATTCCTAACTGCAGAGCTTGAAATAGTCCCTGAGCATTGCTTGGTATTACACCCCTACCTCCTCTCCCAACCCCAAATAAAAGAAAAATAGAGATAGCTTAATGGGCTAAAGTGAATTCATTGTATGAAGGAGAGATCCTAATTTATTTTCCTGGCACCCCATAAAATACCCTGAGTACTGCTAGAAATGATCCTTGAGCACAGATCTAGGAATAACTCCTGAACACTACTGTGTGTGGCCCTAAAACAAAAGAATAAGAATAAATTGATTTGAACCACAAAAAATACCTTGAACAGCAAATTTTACTCCTTAGCAAGAGGGTGAAGAACAAATATGGTGTTATCATGCTCTTTGGCTTTTAACTAAGCAACAAAATGGTAGAAAGTTAAAGTATTTTACTGTAATAAATACAAACACACAAATCAATGAAACAGACCTAACAGCCCAGAGATAAATAAGCAAATGTATAACATTTTTATGATAAAGGAACCTAGAGCTTACAATGGTATAAGAAAAAATATCTTTAATCTCTTCAGAGATTAATCACCTTGAAAAAATTGGACATCCAGACACAAAGAATGAAATTAGACCACTGTCTCTCACCATACACAAAAGTTCATTCAAAATGGATTGAAAGCTTAGATGTAAGACTTGAAACCATAAACTACATAGAAGAAAACACAAGCATAATTCACCTACATCAGTCTTACTGTGTTTGGGAACTTGGCTCTAGAGGCAAGAGAAACAAAGGCAAAAGTACACAAATGGGAATACTTCATATCAAACAGCTTCTGTAGCAGGCCATAAGATAGATATATAGCAGGTAAGACACTTGCTTTGTACATGGTGGACCCAGATTCAATCCTTGACACCACATATTGTCCCCAAGCCCACCAGGACTGATTCTTTTTTTTTCTTTTTGGGTCACACCCAGCGATGCTCAGGGTTTACTCCTGACTCTTCGCTCAGGAATTACTCCTGGCAGTACTTGGGGATCATATGGGATACAAGGGATCAAACCGGGTCGGCTGCATGCAAGGCAAATGTTTGGCCTCGCAGGACTTACTCTTGAGCACAGAGCCAAGAGTAAGTCCTGAGCATTGCTGGTGTGTTCTGCCTCCGAATAAACAGTTCTGTACAGCAAAGAAAGTTTATCAAAATAGACAAACAAATCTATGAAAGAAGGGAGATATTTTTATATACATCTGAAAAATAGTTGATACAAAATGCATACAAGGAATTCATAAAACTCAGCAACTAAAATTGCTTTAAAATAAAATATGCCAATGACCAAAAAGGCATATGAAAAAAATGCATGCTCATTATCATTAATTATCAGGGAGATGCAAATCAAAACATCGATGAGATATCATCTCACACCACAGAGAATGGCTCACATCCAAAGGAACAAGAGCAACCGGTGCTGGTGCAGGCGCAAGGAGTAAGGGACTTTCATCCATTCTTGGTGGGACTGTCGAGTGGCCCAGCCCTTTTTGGAAAACAGTATGGACAATTCCTCCAAAAACTAGAAATTGAGTTCTCATTTGACCCAGCCATACCACTCCTGGGAATATACTCAGGGAGCCCAAAAACACACAGCAGAAACACCATCTGCACTTCTATGTTCATAGCAGCACTATTTACAATAACCAGAATATGGAAACAACCTGAGTGCTTGAGAACAAATGACTGAATAAAGAAACTATGGTACATCTACACAAAAATACTAATCAGCTGTTAGGAAAAACTAAGTTATGACATTTGCCTATAAATGAATGGACATGGACAATATCATGCTGAGTGAAATTAGTCAAAAGGAAAAGGACAGACAGATAATGAATAAATTTATTTGCAGGATATAAAAATAGTATGATACTAATATCCAAGGCCAGGCAAAATAGGGACCAGGAGGACTGCAAATAGTTGGAATCTACCACAAGTATGTGTGGGTCAGAGGTTAGGTAAGACAGGGAAGGTACCAGTGTTCTGATAACTTTTGGAAATAATAATGCCAGTCTATAACTGAGCATTCAACGTAGGCAAAGGGATATACATGATAACCCCTAACTGTGTAAGAGCAATAGTGTTGGGAAGGGTGTACTGGTGGAGGGATGGGTGTTTCAACACTGTATGATTGAAATCCAATCATGAACAGCTTTGTAACTGTATATCTCATGTGGTATAAGCAAATAAAATATATGAATATATGAATAGATCGTTCTCCAAAGAAGTCATATACACAGCAAGAAGATGTATAAAGATAACTGTCTTCTCTTACTCTCAGGGAAATGCCAATCTAACCATAGATGAGATAGTACATCACACTTGTAAGAATAGCTTTTCCAAAAGAAACAAGTCTCAGAAAATGAAGCCTTTATATATTGTTGGTAGGAATATACTTTGGTGTAGTCATTATACCTGGAGAAAGCAGATGCCATTGGGTTACATTGGCATGTGACAGAGACAAATGGAAATGTTACTGGCGTCCGCTCAAGCAAATCGATGAATAACGGGATGTCAAATGATCAAGTAGTCATTATAGAAAGCAGTACAGAGGGTTCTTATAAAACTTACAAATGGAAATCCCATATGATCTAGTTATTGCTCTTTTGAGAATTTACTTGAAAACACAAGAATCCTAATTTGAAGAGATAATAATTTGAAGAGTTTACTGTAGACTTTTAAAATGATGACCAAGTTGTAAAAAACAACCTAAGTGCCCTTAGTTCCATGACCTGAAGAATGGTTTGGGGCTCTCCTGTCCCTGGAGCAAGCCCTTAACTGGTGAACAAATAAAACAAATGTGTTATACATATATATAATATTTATCCTACATAAATATATATAATACATTATATATATGAGTTATATATAATATATAATTCAGCTCTTAAAATCAAATAAAATCCTGTCTTTGTTACAAAATGGACAGGCTTAGAAGGTATACTGTTTTATTTATTTATTTATTTATTTTATTATTATTATTATTTTTTTTGCTTTTTGGGTCACACCCGGCAATGCTCAGGGGTTTCTCCTGGCTCTGCACTCAGGAATTACTCCTGGCGGTGCTCGGGGGACCATATGGGATGCCGGGGATCGAACCCAGGCCGGCTGAGCCAGGCCGCGTGCAAGGCAAGCGCCCTACCCGCTGGGCTATTGCTATGGCCCGTGTTTTATTTATTTTTTAGTCACACCTGGCAATGCTCAGGAGTTGTTCCTGGCTCTGCACTCAGGAATTACTCCTGGCGGTGCTTGGGGGACCATATGGGATGCGGGCATCGAACCCAGGTTGGCCACAGGCAAGGCAAATGCCCTATCTGCTGTACTATTGCTCTGACCTCCAGAAGATATACTGTTTAATGAAGTAAGTCAGATACAGAAAGACACTTCAACTCCTGTGACCAATAACTGTTGCCTTTGTGCTGGGGAATGAACTTAGAAGTCTTGGGTATCCAGGATATTCATCCTTGACCCCAGAGCTACCTATCCAGATCTGCTCTTCTAAGTGAGGTTTTGTTTTTCAGTACAGTATTCAATAAATTACATGAGATAAAATACTTTATTATAAATCAAACTGCTAAATGACTGTGCCCAACTGTAGCCTAAAGTTAGTGTGTTGAACATTTTAAAAATAGACAAGGCTAAAAATACACAGTGGAAACACCATCCCTACTTTTATGTTCATAGCAGCATTATTCACAATAGCCAGAATCTGGAAACAACCAGAGTGCCCGAAAATTGATGACTGGATAAAGAAGCGTTGGTACATCTACACAACGGAATACTATGCAGCTGTTAGGAAAAATGAAGTTATGAAATTTGCCTATAAATGGATGGTCATGGAGAGATTATGTTGAGTGAAATTAGCCAGAAGGAGAGAGACAGATACAGAATGACTGCATTTATTTGAATGACATAAATGTATATGTACATATTATGATACCAATATCCAAGGTCAAGTGAAACATGTATCAGGAGGTCTTGTCAAAGGTGGAAATTATCACAAGCGCGTGGGAGTCAGAGGTTAGGTAAGACAGAAAATGGAACAGTGTGCTAACAATTGTCGAAAGTACTAATACCAACCTAGAACTGAGTATAAATACAGGCGAAAAGATACACATGATAACCCTTTAATGTAAGTTCTGTAATCCATAGTCTGGAAGGGTAGGAAAAGAGGAGATAGAAAGAGAAAGAAATAAAGAACCTGCTATGGAGGCGGGCTGGGGGAGGAGGGAGGGAACCGGGGACGTTGGTGGTGGGAGATGGGCACTGGTGGCGGGATGGGTGCTGGAACACTGTATGACCAAAACCCAAATATGAACTTTGTAATTGTATATCTTTGTAATTGTATATCTCACGGTGGTATAATAAAATACTTTAAAAAAGCCATGTCTTTGCCCTTTCGAATATACAACATTAACTACAGTTCCCATGTTAAACAGTGCATCTCAGAACTTACATATTTTATAACTTGGTTTGTACATTTTAATCCCTTTTCTCCATTTCTGTGAGTGAGGATCTGTAACATGACATCTATCTGTTAACACCTGAGTCAGAGTTCTTCTAGAGGTACAGTAGCAGAGACTTATCTCTGAGGGAATGGTATGTGAGAGACATGCAGCTTTGGTAAAAGGATTTTAGTTCAAAGGAGTGTAAGAATGAAATGGAATTGAAAAATTTCCCTAGGTAGAAAGAAACATGGGTATATAATTTGTTGTCAGAAAAGTAAGATAAATAGATAAAGTTTAAAACCAAGTTCAAAATCCATCACTAGATCCAAAGTGGGTCAAGAGGTAACTACAAGTCTAGCTTTGCCCCCAGAAAGTTCTACTGACAGCAAGTGTTGGCAAGGCTGTGGTGAATAGGAACCCTCTGCTGGTAGGATGTCAATTGGTTCATTCTCCACACAAAACAATACGGGGATTTCTCCAAAACGTAAGAACAGGGTTCCCACTTGATCCAGCTATCCTACTTCTAAGTACTATTAAAACACAAGAACATTAATTTGAATAGATGAATGCACACCTATATTCACTGCAGCTCTTAGTACAACAGTCCAGATATGGAAGCGGTCCAAATGACTAACAGATGATTGGGTAAAGGAATTGCGGCTGTATACACAATGGAATACCACACCACTACAAGAAAAAAGAAAGACATGCAATTCATGGCGACCTCTATGGAACTGGAGGGTATCACGCTAAGCAAAGTAAGCCAGAGGCAGGAAGACAAAAATAGGATGAACTCACCTATCTGTGGTTTATGGGGGGGATAATTCAAGGGAAAGAACAGTTTCAATTGGGAGTAAATCCTGAACACTGGAATACAGATCGGAAAGTGCCACATTTGAGGGGAGGAGGGAAGGGAACAAACAGGTTGAATGGGAGTAATACAGGAACATGTGTGGCGGGTCTGGAGCCGAGGGCTGATGCTATAGGAGGTAACAGTATGCATTCAAACCATAGCTGTCAATCAACAAATAATGGGTGAGGGTTGGGAGGGAAGGAATGTTGACTGGAGACCACAGAGGGGCTGGGGGCAGGGGGGTCACAGGCACTCTGGAGCTAATGGCGTGCAGTAACTTTGTGCGTCAGTAGCATAAACTTGAACACCCTTATTGTTGCAGGACTCCTAAGGGCCGCTGCATCTGCTCTGGATTGCCTCCCGCAAATCACTCCGTAGATAAGGGGGTAGTCTAAATGTGGCAGTTTATCCAACCATGTATGCTGTACTAGCTGGTATAAATATTCTCCCATGCTATCACAATCATTGTGGGACTAGCTAGATCTTACCAGCATATTAGCCTGGCCACGTAGGACACCTAAGTAATTAGACCAGAGAGAAATGTTGTTTGCTTCCAAGCAAACAAGCATGGCTCCCTGATATACTCAAAGGCAACTAAAATATAAAACTACAATGAAGTAGAGGAGACTTGTGAAGGCTTGGAGAAATATTTAACTGGCATTGGTGTTGGTCAAGGTACAGAGACATGCCATCTCAGAAACCCCCTTCTCTACACTTCAAAAGCATTCCTAAGCAGATTTTGGCTCAAAACATTAGCACAGTAAAGGCCCTAGGTGAGGTGCAGGGAGGGATTACCTAAGGGCATTGGACCCTCCCTGCTTTCCATAACAGTGGGAGGAAGGTCTGAGTTACAGGGATATAAACTAGCCGGTTCCTGCTCTCGCTTCCTTCTTCCTTGTGGGATCTCTCTCCCTTGTGAGCGTGCATTCCCCTTGGAAGCTTTTACACGTGGTGGTCGCCATCTTGGCCTACACGTGGCTGGGGTTCTAGCCTGGAATCCTAAGCATCGGGTTTTTCCTTTTGCTGATTTGTATGCCTGAACCTGTGATAAGTAAAGCCTTTTAAAACTGCATCGGATTCCTGAGTTTTCATCCGTTCCTCGCCGGCCGGAGGTAGAAGGGAACTTCGCTTCCCGGCACTGTCGTGGACCCGGCGGAGCGCCCGACACTTATAATCTTATTATCTATGCTATAATAAACATTTTTCAATGAAAAATTAAAATGATATGCCAGGAAGCAAAGCCTGATTCTTCTCAAGGGTTGACTGATTTAAATGCAGTTTCCTGGGTCCTGCCCCCTAACCTACCATAACAGAATTTGTGGGAGAGACTCAAGGGTCTGCCTTTGAAACAAATTCTTCAGATGATCTTGATGTCTTTAATGATCCAAACCCAGGGCTTTGAAATCCCAGGAATCTGTATGAATAAGCAGGTGCCAGCCACTGGCTTTCCTCTTTTACTGGCAATTCAGAGACTGTAAAACTGGCTGGTATGTAACTGCCTGGCCAGGGCCAAGCAAGGTGTGAGCCCAGGCTACTGTCAGACACAAGCTCTCCAGGACAATTTGTGTTATTCTTCCCGCCAAATCTTGGCTAGCAAGGACTGATGACTTAATTCCCCAGCTACTGTCACTAAGTGTGATCTCGGCGCCAACCCAGTCAGGGTGGATGACAACTCAGCTCCCCTGGAAACTATTCAGATGGCTGGTACCCGCCAAACCCATTAGAATGCTGGAATCTGGCAGAGGGAGGGATTTGCCTTGATTTGGTTCCAATTGCTGGACAGTTTAGGGAGCACTGAAATTCTGAAATATAAGAACAGGGTAAGAAAAGTTGAATATATACATATATACTGTGTGACCCTACTCCTATCCCCTCAGGTCCTTAGTTATTTTTTTTCAAATCAAAGTACAAATTCATATAACCTCTAGGAGGGCATTTTGTTAGTCTCTGTAGAAATATGCAATGTACCTTTCCTTTCAACCAGAAATTCCACTTGTAGGAATTCACCCCAGGAAAGTTAGAACAGGAAAAAAAAAGTAGAGGTAAAATGATATGTCCAGATCCCAAATTACAATCATAAAAATTTGGAAAAACTATAAACGTCCAGCAAAGAGGATATGTTAAAAATGATAGTGCAATCATAAAATAAAATACTACATAACGTCAGAGAAGCTAGCCTACATGCACCAACAGAGAGTACAGTGTTTGCTTAAAAAAGCGAATTGAAAAATGGGATGAACACTTCCTCTGTTTCTAATTATTTATTTGCTAGTGTACACCAAGAGATAAACAGCACATGAACAGCAGTGGGGAAGGATAAGTATGGGACACTTTCAGCTTTGATATTTCCATAGTTTTGTCATTTAAAAACAAATTATTATTTTGTTGATAATAAGAGAAGACAAAAATTACATAGAAAATGCTGGGAGTCTACTCCTTTACTCCCGAGAACAAGCAGCAAAACACTGGGCTGAAATGAAACTAGAAACAAGGATAGAAAGCACAACATCTATCATTTCTGGGACACTGTGTGGAACAGCAAGAAGAAAAAAAATCTCCCCCAAATCTTGTGCTAAGTTAAGAGTTTTTTTTTTTTTTTGCTTTTTTTTGGGGGAGGTCACACCCAGTGACACTCAGGGGTTACTCCTGGCTCTGCACTCAGGAATTACTCCTGGCGGTGCTCGGGGACCATATGGGATGCCGGGGATCGAACCCGGGCCGGCATAGGCCGGCCGCGTGCAAGGCAAATGCCCTACCCGCTGGGCTATCGCTCTGGCCCGTTAAGAGTGTTTTGCAACAAAAAATATCTGGAACTCATAGAGAAGGCAGAAGACACCAAGGGCAGGCGGTTTCAGGTTTCACATCAGCTGACGCTCCATGTTTTCCTCCTAGCTCTGAATCTACACAAACACCCCCTCTCTCTGTAGCTGGATTAATGTGGGAGCCACCATGACAGTGCTCACTACTATTGGTCAAATGGTGCTGCACAGGACAGTTACTGATAGTGGTAAAGGCTTGGGATTTTGATGGCCTCTCATCGACCACGTGATTTGGGGAAATCTATTAATTGCTCTAAACCCTCATCTGGGGGCTGAGTGATATTCCAGTGGGTAGGGTGTTTGCCTTGCCGTGGCCTGCCCGGGTTCGATCCCGGCATCCCATATGGTTCCCTGAGCACCGCCATGAGTAATTCCTGAGTGCAGAGCCAGGAGTAACCCTGAGCATTGCCGGGTGTGACACAAAAAGAAAAAAAAACACCCTCATCTGCAAAACAGAGGTTTATTCTTTCAACACATACTTAGCAGGTATTGGATTTCTCCAAAAGTAAGAGGAAAAACAAAACCAGATATAAGTCTCTCAAGCAACTTTCTTTTTTCTTTTTTCAGTTTTATTGGTCACACACTGATGTGCTCATGGATTACTCCTTACAGTGCTAGGGTTGGGGGCAGCCAGGGTTGGTGATATTCAAGGTTAACACCTTAACCCCTGTACTATATCTTCAACACTCCTCATGCAATTCTAATACGAATAGGAGAGGGAGATCATAAACAAAATAACTAAGTACAGGAGTAAGTGATGGAGCAATTGTGCTGTATTTGAGAGGCTAGGACTCTATCTCTGGCACGGTGGCCCCCAGAGCACTTTAGAGATTTAAGCACTGAGCTGAAAAATACTATCATACTCTGCAAAGTATGAGGCCCCCTTAAAATAAGAAAACCCCAAGCCTTCAAATAAGCAAAATATGTATAATGTTGGAAGGTGCTGAGTTTTAACAGAGAAAAATAAGGCTGAAAGAGGGAGAGAAGCATTTTTAGAAGGGTCTGCAACAGGCAATCTGAACAGACCTTTCTCTTAAGCACAGACATAATGTACTCAACACAGTCCCTTTCCCATAGCTACTATTCAAAAGTTAATGCCATTTTCATCAGCACTGGCCACTGCGACCAGCACCACTGTCCACTGCCTCCACCTCTGCAGCCAAGACAGCTCTTCTGTAAAAATCTGCTTTGATGATATTAAATAAGAGGAACCCTATTGATTATCTACCCTAGACAAGACATGTAGCTGAGCAATTTTACATATCCAACCTCACTTGAGTCCTCAAACTCTCACTGACTGTTTATGGTTATTCTCACTTTTCAAAAGAGGAATCTGAGGTTAGAGAGGTTGGTGCATATACATCTTACTTGGTGTAACTAAAGACTTAAACTCCTTACCTGCTATTGAGGCAGCCTGGGGGTGGGTGGGAGGGGTGTAGGTACATTGGTGGTGGGGATGGGGCACTGGTGGAGGGATGGGTGCTGGAATACTGTATTACCAAGAATAAATTATGAACACCTTTGCAACTATATGTTTCACTGTGGTATAATAAAAATTAAAAAAAGAAAAACTCAAAGTGTTGAGCTATTTTTGCTTCCCAGCCCTAAAAGCAACATTCACCAGTCATGCCCAGAGCAGGTACTGCCTTTTGGAGACCCAGAGATTTGTGTTCTTTTGCTCATTGGGGAAACTTTCTACCTGATGAGCTTCACTCTGGACTGTGAGAACCAGGATGTGGTGCTGAATACAATCTGCAGAGGCAAACCTTAATCCTGACCTATTTGTCTCGTTCCATTTTGTGATTCTGCATCTCCCCAAACAGACTCAGGAAGAGAGGACCAAGCATCAATTAAACAGGGACCTCTAGAAGGATTGGGGATGGAGTAGACTAATTGGACAGCTCCCCATTTCCTTCTCACTGCAGTTTGAAAGCGTTTGGGGCTGCTCATAGAACAAGCCCTCAACCCCACAAGAAAAGGAACTTGGTAGCATAAAAGGAAGAGCAGAAAGAGGATAAATGTGATTAGCAAGAATTGACTGTTTCAGATCACCCCCAATTTTTTTTTTGTCAGTTCCAATAGCAAACTATGTTTCTGTAATGTCCCAGGATTTCTCAGTGTCAGCACTATTGAACCTTTGGGTAACTGAATTTTCTTCTACGGAAATTGCACTGTGTTCTTTTAAGACATTTTTGGCTTTTGGGGTTACACCCCAAAAGCAATGCTCAGGGGTTACTTCTGGCTCTGCACTCAGGAATTACTCCTGGAGGTACTCGCCAACCATAGGGGAAACCGGGGATGGAACCTGGGTTGACTATTTCAAGGCAAATGCTGTACCTGTTGTGATATCATCCTGGCCTCTGTTCTGAGCATTTTAAAGAGGTTTTGAAGCTTCAGTCTTTATCCAGTAGATGCCTCTACCCTCTAGATATTAATCCTCTGGTACCAACTTGAACTAACTAAACATTGTCAAATGTCACAGTGGGTAAATCATGCCTATTAAGAACAATGGGATTATGGTTCAAAGTACTAGGTGCAAGCATTGGGGTGCTAGTTCAAATGAGTTTCTAGTTTGTGATCCCACACAGTTTGGTCAGCATCCATAAATCTTGTTTGTCTTTTCTATGATATGGAGATATGATCTGCTATATAGCATTATTATAAATGATTAACAAGGGAGAGTCTATATAATTGCACAGTAGAATGTGTCACCTTGGGAAAATAAAGAGGAAAGTTCCTGGACAAGAGAGTAGGAATGAAAGAATAAGAAATGTCAGAGGGGTTGGGTTATGACATCTCATCGAGTTTGTTAAAAGGGGGTATATCTGGGGGGCTGGAGAGACAGTACAGGGGCTAAGACACTTGCTTTGTATGTGGTTGACCCCACCCTAATCTCTAGTACTGCATATGAGCATGCTAGGAATGACCCCTGTATGTAGAGCCAGAAACAGACCCTTAGCCTTTTGCTGCCAAAGCAAAATTAAACGTAAAAGAGGGGAGGTTTTGTTTCCAAATCTCGACAACAGAGCTTGAAGAACACTGCTCTGAAGCCATGCTGTTGGAAGGATACTTTCAGAGCTCTTGCTTCTATGATCATAACAGAAAAAGCAGAGAATTGAGGAAGGGAGTTGGAGACACTGAGTTCAGTTCAGCTGGTTTACCTAAACTTGCAAAGGCAGCTGTGGAGGTTGCTTGGCTGTTTGGGGTAGCTATAAAGTTGAATAATCTAAGGAAGGGAAGCAAATAAGCAAATAATGGGATGTGGGAGATGATTTTGCAAGGTCCTCTGCCATTGGTGGAACTTGTCCGTTTGGCTTTATCTGCTAATGTCTTCCTGTGGAACCCTTCCCATCTATGAGATGGGAATAATATAGATAATATCTATATTATCTTTCTGTTCTTGGTCAGAACCAAAGGGTTGATGTCACCCCAAAGCCTTTCCTTTTTTAGAGCTTTTATTTCATGATAGGAAATACAGAAGACTGGTAAAAATAGTAGACTTGCATAGTACACAAAATTCATTCATTCACTTAGCAGTAATGTGACCTTAAACTCTTTGATCCTTAGTTCTGTCCTCTCTGAGCAGGGCACAATGTTTGTGGTTAATTTCATGTTTTCTCTTCAGTTCTTAGTATTCAATTGCAAGGTTCCTGAGAATTTTCAATCTCTCTGGTATTCATGAAATCATTTTTTAATATTTGTCTGGGATTAAATTTTTTGAAATGTATTTTTCCTCATTTAACTCTATGGAAAGGTACTAAAAGGTGAGGTATGCAGGCTCGAATTGCTTAGGCAACTTACCCAAGGTCACCAAATTAGTCAAGCAGAAGCCTTAGAGATGTACTAGGAGTAGGGCTGAAGATATATTACAATGGGTAGGGCTTTAGGCTTGCATGTGACTGACTTGGGTTCAATCCCCAGCATCTAATAGGGTCAGCTGAGCCTGCCAGGAGTGATTTCTGAAAGTAGAGCCAGGAATAAGCCCTGAACATTGCTGAGTGTGGCCCCCAAACAAAGAAAAAAAGCCCCCAAAACAAACAAAAGAGCCAGGATTTCTATGACTTTTCAGACTATTCTCTTCATGGCAATTTCTAGATGCACTGGGCAGAATTTGGCAAAAGCAAAGGCTTTACTAGAAAGCATTTATGCTAATAAGTAAATGTCTTCTCTGTCCCTAGAATTACTTGCTACTTCAAAGACAGCGAAAGGGCCAATCTAGGGCACAAATTGTCCCTGAAGCAAGTAACATGTGCAGTCAATGAAGAATCTGGATGGTGGTTCTCAATCCTGCCTGTCTGGCTGAAGTGCTGGACAGCATTAAAACATCCCCTCACGCACACCAAGCTCCATATAATTTAAATTGGAATCTTGAGTATTGGAACCAGGCATGTGGTATCCTTTTTACTCTCTCCACATGATTCCATTTGTAGCCAAGATTGAAAACAAGTGCTTGAGGTTTTTTTCACTTGTTTTTATATCACACTGTGCAGTGCTCAGGAGCTACTCCCGCCTCAGTGCTCAGGGGGTCAACACTGGTGGTGGGGATTGAACTCCAGCCTCCCACATGCAGATCACTCACTCTACTCCACTATGCCCTATATTCTTTTTCTGTTGTTGTTTTGTGACTATATTTAGCAGTCCTGGAAGGCTACTTCTTTATTTTGTGCTGTGAGTTGCTTGAGAATTTTAACATTTACCTAACATCTGCATGAAGGGAATTAAAATTATCTCTTCAAAAAAGATGGAGAGACGCGGAACAATAGCCCAGCCGGTAGGGCGTTTGCCTTGCACAAGGCCGGCCTGTGTCGGCCTGGGTTTGATACCCAGCATCCCATATGGTCCCACGAGCACCGCCAGGAGTAATTCCTGAGTGCAGAGCCAGGAGTAACCCCTGAGCATCGCTGGGTGTGACCCAAAAAAGCAAAAAAAAAAAAAAAAAGATGGAGAATTCGTGACCATTTTCTTTAAAGCACTCTACATCTTTTGAGGTTGAAGTAGCACTTCCATGTATCAGTCTCCTTTTCCAGGTTAACCAAAAATAGTGACAGCAATGAGTCTCAAACATGCAATGGCTCTTGAGAATTCAACAGTCAAGTATTGGTTATCTGCCAATGAGTATATTCTAAATAGCTTCACTTGATCTCATCTTTCCTTTTGTCAGGGTGATGAAGTTCTAGGACAATCTTCCCCAACATTGGACTTTTCCCAGGTACTGTAAGATATTTTTTGAATTCCTGGACCTCAGTCTTAGGAAGGAATTTTGAGGAAAGTTAGAGGAAACTTGATGATTGGTGGTTAGGTGAAAGCCTTCTGAAACTAAGATAACAATCACTTGAGGAAAACAACAACTTCTCAATCTCTCTTTTTAATGATCAATGAATAGAGTTAAAGAGCTTCAGAATCTGGCTGCATGGTATAAAATACTGGCTAATGTGTGCAATGAAAAAAGAAGGGGGAAGAGCTTTCCTGCTGGGTCAATTCTGCAGGGCGCGGGAATTCCAAGAGATTATTTGAGCTGGCGAGTCCAAACCCACTTTGGATGGGAGATCCCGAAACTAAGGCGCTGGGAGACAATGGAAGGATCCTGGATGGGAAAGCATAGGAGCGTTGCTGGCAGCTGAGCCACAGTCCTCTGCCTCAGGGTGCAATAGGCGAAAAGAGCATATTCCATGAAGAGCCTCACAGGCGGCTGGGGAAGCTGGAACTCGGCTCGCCCCAGGCCCAGCTGACCATGGGGCTCCCAGGAGGAAGATGGGTTTTGGGAGTGGGCCCATCACCTCTGTCTGGGGGGTCCCGGAAGCAGCCGGATGAGACTTCGCCCACCACGCTAGCCGCCACCTTCGCTGTCCGGATGCTGCAACATAATCAGCCCACCGGGAGGGATGCTACCTCAAGACCAGATTAACCGAGCAAAAGCGAGTTCGAGCCCAGGTAGGCAGCTCCCAGAAGCGGGAATCACCAGGAATTTGTCAGATGAGCTGGGGCAGGCCCTTCCCCCTCCATTTTGGCCGAGCCTGGTGGCCCCGCCCAGGAGCTGCCCTGGGGCGACCAGCCATAGCATGAAGAGCCTCACAGGTGGCTGGGAAGCTGGAACTTGGCTCGTCCCAGGCCCAGCTGACCATGGGGTTCCCAGGAGGACAGATGGGTTTTGGGAGTGGGTCCATCACCTCTGGGGGTCCCGGAAGCAGCCGGATGAGACTCGTCCACCACACTAGCCAATGCTCACGGGTTACCTTCACTGTCCAGATGCTGACCATGAGGCCCCTAAGTCGCACGGCCTGCAGTCCATCAAACTAGTGGAAACAGTTATGTCCTTTAATGTGCTGCATTTTATGATGTGTAGGAAAGTTAGGAGGGAGGGAGAGATAGAGAGGAGAGAAAAGACATACAGAACCCGCCAAGTAGTTGAGGTGTGGGAAGGGGGGAGGGAGGTGGGGACATTGGTGATGGGAGATGGGTTCGGGTGGAGGGATGGGTGTTGGAACACTGTAGAACCATAACTCTACATGAGCATCTTGCAATTGTATGTCTAAAAGTAGTGTAATAAAATTTGAAAAAAAAGAAAAAAAGAAGGGGGAAATAAATGAAAAAAAAATAAGAGGATTTGTGAATCATACTTCCATGTAGCCATATGTTTTTGAGACTTACTGTTTATATATGGAGAGGCTTTTGTCTTAATCAGATTTATGTATTAGGTGCTTGGAACCTGGGGCAAAATTCAAATGTACTACATATTTGAAATTCAGAATATGACTAAGCCAGAAACCAGCACAAAAGGGAAAAATAAACTACAGCAATAGAAAGGTCAAGAGAAAAAGCACACAAATTAACTTTTACAAAATGTTTTTGTTTAAAAGGACAAGTTATCTCCTCCCCCTACCCAACATAAGTGAGAGTCTCATCTAATGCTTCTTTTAACTCTTGCATCTGTTTGTTCAAACCATTCTACAAATCATTTAAATTTTTCTACTTTAAGACACCCCACTTAAAAAATAGGACCAGGACAGTGTTCTCAGAGGGATTCCAGGAGGTTGAATTTGTGCTACCAATAAAATGCGAGTGCCTCCTCTAAATAGAACTCTCTTCCCTGGACAACTGCCCTCTCATCACACTGGCCTCCTTTTAATTCCTGAATCTGTTGCAAGTTCTTTGTCTTGCCTCAGGGCCTTTGCACAGATTCTTCCAAAAAGCCCAGAATGTTCTTTCCTATAGCTTCCTTTGTTAAATCCAAATTGCTCTAATCCAAATTTAAGTTTAACTGCTATTTTCTTAGACCATCTTTTGAAGTTAACCCTCAGTTTTCTTGTTTCCTTTTCCCTGCTCATTTCTTTTATACTATTTAATTACCAATCTGTCTTTAGCATGTGATTGACTGCTAGCCCTGCTAGATTATAAATCAATCTAAACCCGACCTCCTATTTTACTCTGACTTGTAGTTGAGTTTGATTCGAGGGCAAAAAGGGAAGAAAGGGTATTTATGTATTTATTGCTCAGGATTCCTTAGCCAGGCTTCCACTTAAATTGATATTACAATGATCCTGATGGACAATACTTAATTGAAAGAAAGTAGATTATATATCAAATTAAAGTCACAATTTGTTTACAGGGATACTGATAAAAGATATGGAAAAGTGGTCAAGCGTTATGCATGAATCCCTATCAATAACAGTACTGTAACCCACAGTACAGAAACTATGGGAGGCAAACAGGTTAGGTACTTGGCAGTGGTGGTGGTGAGACTAGTGGAGAGAAGTGGACAGTGGACACTGGAGAAAGGAGGGGTGTTGAAACATTGGACGCCTGAAGCCCAATGATGAATAACTCGTAATTTCATGGTGACTATTTTTTTTAATCACTGTATCACTGTCTTCCTGTTCATCATCGATTTGCTCGAGCAGGCACCAGTAATATCTCCCTATGTCCTGTCTCTAAAAATTATTTTTTTTAAAAGAGACTTAAATATATAGTCTCTCTATCTTTTTCTCTCTCACGCTAGCTCTCCATATAACATTTATGTATAGGAAACAGCCATAAAAAAAGCAAGGGTAAAACCTACTTGTATAGAAAGTAAAACTCAAAGAAAACTGACAGGTGGTCCTGATTGGAATGTGGTATAAATAACAGGCACTGAATCAAGCTAATCTAAGACACTCCATCCCTGAGACCCAGTGGAGTCTCCAAGACTCCTCTGGATTTAGCTGCTGGAGTAGAGCAGCACCTCCTTCCAGACAGCTGGCATTCGGGTGAGAACCCTGCAGCTTTCCATGCTGGTCCCAGCACTTCATGTGAATGATTTGTTCACCGCCCCCTCACCTCCACCCTTCACTGCCAACTGGACTGTGTTGCTTATATTCTTGCAATGTGGACTTCCCTTAATAAATTAGATGACAATAACGCATTGGTTTGAGTCATAAGTGCAACCTTTTCATGAGGTGGAAGTTAGCACAGTAAGAGCTGAACTGCAGATTACAGAGCTTGGCTCCAGTTCTCTACCTCAGGCCTGTGTTCCTGCCTGGTGGCCCTCCTTCATTAGGGCTTTCTGTAATTACCCTTTGAATATGCCATCTGTTTCCTGCTGGGTACCTGACCCACACAGGGACTGGGTCTGATACTTGGCAACTAGCAGAGATACTGGCACATGGTCGGCACTCAATACATATTAGCTGATTAGTAAATATAAAACAATTCAAATTTAAAATTTTTTTGTGTGTATTTGTCCTTGCTAATGTTTTCATTTTCAAAGATGTATTTTTAAAGTTTTTTTTGGTCTTTGGGGCTTCTTCTGATTTTGGACTCAGGAGTGGCTCCCAGGAGTGCTCAGAGATCATGAAGCTTTGAGGACAGTACTTGGCAGTTTCCCATGTTCAAAATGTGTGATTCAATCCTGTGAGCCATCTCTCTGACCCTCTAAAAAGAAATCTTTACACAAATACTGGTACTGAAAACAGATTAAACAAGGTCACTGGGACTGTGGGTGGGTGGAAGAAACACACAAACATGGCTCTCTTTTAAATGGCTTCTCAGAAACTCAATATATTCAAGATAGATTTGGTGGGGGAGGGACTGCCATAAGGGTGAACCTGGTGTGTTATGCAGTTTCTGCAATAGATATAGACAATATTAGGGGTTGAACATCAACATGACTTACATCTCTATCCTCCTGGGTGAACTTTGGGTTCAGTCAGTGGGTGACAGGGGGCGGTGTGGAAGGGATGTGGAAAGGATGGAACTTCTGTGAACACAACCGAAGTCGCAAATTTTTTTCTCAGTAAGAAAGGCTGGAATTAAAAAGGACCCTCCACAAAGATATGCTCAAATCCAATAAAGTGCCAGATAAAAGTGTGTCACGCAGATTTCCCTACTCCAAAATCTCCCTGGCTGCCCCATTTCTCTCTCCTCCACCCCTGGCCTTTCCAAGGCAGAAAGGGCCAGAGGAAACCATTTGTTTTGGAGGCAGCCCTCAGCCCTCAGCAGAGGATGGAGAGTCAAAAGAACCAGAAAGCCCAGGCATCCCAAGGCTAGGGTAACCTAGCGGGGGGAAGGTGAGCTTTGGGTTACATCAAGGAGAGCTTTAGGAGCAACTCAGCCTGAGCTGGAATTCCTGCCCCTGCAGAGGGGCCTCCTTGCTGGAAACACTTCAGTAGACAAAGGCCTGGCTGGGCCTGTTTCTGGAGCTGATAAAGATCTCAATGGAAAACTTCCATTGTAGTTCTCACTCCATTGTCTTTCTAGCTCAGGGGCTCAACACTGGGCCTGTTTCTCATCCACAAAGAACAAATTAACTCCTCTAAGCAGTGGCAAATGGGAATTCTCCAGAAGTTAATTGATACTGGGGAGGGGGGAATCCAGGCTAGGCAAGACCTGGGAGCTGGCGGTTGGATTTCTCACTTGGGGAGGCTGGGTTCCATTAGTCTTATTAGGTGTTACAGGGGCATAATTAGGCCATGGATTCTGGTAGCCTCTTTTGTCTCAGACAAAGATGGAAATCATGATTCAGGGAGAAATGGTTTGACTTCCTGGCTGCAAGCAATCCTGAAAATCTGAGCCACAGAGCTCCCCAGTTATGGATGTCAGCATGGGTCTGTATCACTGACATGTACACAACCACCAAATCTCACGCACATCCATCGACTTCAGTCCCTTTTCTCTATCCCTGTCTATTAGAATTATTTCTGAGTTCTGCTTAATCTCCCTTCTTCCTGGTATGTAAACAATGGGCTGAGACAGAATTAAAAGGAAGGTGGCAGGAAGTCAGCACTCTGGGGCACCTAATAATAAGAGTAATAATAACTCTCAGATATTGAGTTTGCCATGTGCCAGCCATGCAATTAAGCACCTTCTGCATATTACCTCATGCTTTACAACAGCCCCATGCGACACACATTCATGAAAGCTGTGGGAACTAAGGTTTAGTCCACTGCCTGAGGTCACAAACTAGACAACCAGGAGAATTTTAGAAAGATCAGTTCAACCCTAGGACATTAAATGTCAATGTGCACTGCAGCTGGGGAAAAGGGAAGAAGAAAGAAGAAAGAAGGAAGAAGAAAAGGAAGAGGAACGGAAGAGGAGAGGAAGAGAAAAGGGAGAAGAGGAGGAAGGGAGAGAGGAGGAGGAGGAAGGAGAGGAGGAGGAGGGGGAGAAGCAAAAAATTAAAAAAAAACTCATTCTGCTGTACAGAAGGATCCTAAAGTGTTTAGTATCTTTGCAAA
Organism: Cryptotis parvus; assembly: GCA_021461705.1. NCBI lineage: Eukaryota > Metazoa > Chordata > Mammalia > Eulipotyphla > Soricidae > Cryptotis > Cryptotis parvus. The sequence continues at coordinate 20,643 of JAJIBD010008638.1, read as the reverse complement.
AGAATCTCCCATTGTCTGACACTGAATCATCCTCACATTTGGCTTGGAAGGGGATTGACAATTTCCAGTGAAATTCATATGTCTAGTTTATGTTCCTCAATCTGGCATTAATGGATTCTGGGACGAAAAAATTTGTTGTTTTTTGTGGTGGGGGAGTTGCTTCCCTATACATTGTAGGTTATTTACCTGATCTCTAATCAGTAAAAGCAAGCAGAATACTGTGCTATTATAACCAAAAATATCTACCAACATCACCAATGTCCCTTGGGAGGCAATATCACTGCCTCTGATCACCTCATCCACTCCCTTTGAGATTCATTAATGCAGTGAGCAATGCCACTCACACTACAGCAGTGTATGTGTGCGAGTGTGAATCACGGAAAAGCATTTTTAGTCCTTTTTATCTAGGAGTCAGTATTGAATAAAGGAATGAAGGAAGAATGGAAGGGAGGAAAGCAGGCTGGCTTATTCTAGGCTCTTCTCTTCGGCATTCCAGTTGTAAGGTCAGTCTGTTTCCAAGGAAAAGCCACAAGCTGAGCTTGAATTGGTTCTTCTCTCTTTTCAAATCAGCAGTTCTACTTTGAAAGGCTGCCATTGGAAGCCTGCTCCTGCCTGGATGCAAAACCATGGTGGTTCCGGGCTGTTCCTGCTAGACGGCACAGAGTGCCAGGGATATTCTCGCAAGAAACACATGGAATCAGGAGAAAGTCTCCATAGGTACATCTGTGTGTTATATCTGTGTGTATATCTCTGGGAGATAGATTTTGCTAATGGAAGGTTAATTCCAGACTGTAAGAATCCCTTAGGTCTCACACAGTGAGAGTCAAGGATTTGTTCCAGGAAAAGGCGCAAGGCTCAGAAAACTCCAGGAACGTTTCTATCCTGGGTAGACAAGAGTTGGGAAAGGCTATTTTCTGGAGCAGAGAGAAAAAGAGTGGAGGAAATATGACTACATTAGCTAAGTGGATGGGGAATTCAGCATGACATTTTTAAGTTGCTAAGAGGTCTGAACCAACAAACACTTGGTTTTTCTTAGTAATCGTGCATTTGAAGACGTAGACTTTATCTTCTAGACCGGTGGTTTTCAACCTTTTTATGCCTGAACAGTCACTGGTCCATGGATTGTTGGTTGAAAACCACTGTTATAGATAATACCCTGTCTGTTTGCTCAGCCTGATCTGTGACAGCTGTCTCCCAGAAACACATCACAGTCTGGTTTTGATTGGGAGGGGCAGGCTGTAGGTGAATTTTCTCTCTCTCATTTTCTGTTTCTCTCTCTCTCTCTCTCTCTCTCTCTCTCTCTCTCTCTCTCCTCTCTCTCTCCCGCATCTCCTGAGTGCTTAGAGTGACACTAGTAAAAAGTTGAGGATGACAGATGAAATTATCCTCCCTTAAATACTCAAGCAAGCAGCAAACTAACTGACCTCAAATTCTTATGAAACATTGTTCTCAGGACCTTGTGACTTCCCATTGATTTAGAGTTGAAACAGGTCATTCCACCTGAGGATTAGAGATTTATCATCCACCTTTTTTTCTGCTGAATCCAGTTACAATACTTAGTTAACAAATGTTACTAGTGAAGACTTTCTTTTTCTGGATTTAATTCATACTGCAAGAGTGGCCAGAGTGATAGTCCAGCGGGTAGTGTATTTCCCTTACACACAGCTGACCCAGGTTCGATCCCTGGCATCCCATATGGTCGCCGAAGCACCACCAAGAGTAATTCCAGAGTGCAGAGCCAGGAGTAACCCCTGAGCTTCGCCAGGTGTGGTCAAAAAACAAAAAAAAAAAAAAAAAAGAAAATCCATACTATTATTTTCTCTAATAATTAAGAAATATGCCAAGCCATTGTTTCAGATAATGTATGTTTCAGGCCCCAAACTGCTACTTACTGTATCAAGAGCTTTTTGGTGTTAGGGATAGCCTCAGAGCTTTCAGAACAAACATATCTAACTTTTCTTTCGGGGGGGGCTGCTCGGGTTGGGTTTTACAAGAGATGGTGTGAGATTATGACTGATAACTCTGGTATAAAATGAGGAGGCTGGGTTTGTCTACTCCAGTGGTATTCAGACATACTGGTTCTAAATATTCGGTGGGTATACTTGTTAGAAATATAAATTCCCACATCTAAGATTTGGTTTGTTGAAATACTAGGCCGGAATTTGCACTGCTGGCAGACATTCCAGATAATTATATTATATATAGATCCTGAACAAGAAGAGAGTCTACTACCAAGAGTATACCACCTGCATGGCAGAGCCTGGCAAGCTACCCATGTCATATTTGATATGCCAAAACCCAGTAACAATTATAGACCTCATTCCCATGACCTGAAGGAATGGTCTGAGGCTCTTTGTGTTCCTGGAGCAAGCAGATGCCCTTGGACTACACTAGCACGTGACAGGACATATAGAGATGTTACTGGTGCCCACTCGAGCAAATTGATGAACAACAGGAAGACAAGTGATACAAGTGATGTAGATCCTGGACTGATGTCGTGGATGTTTATTGTTTACACAGAAAAATACACTTTGAAAAGCTGACTTCTGGGGCCAGAGAGATAGTATGTAGGTAAGTTGCTTGTCTTGTATGTAGCAGGTCCAGGTTTGATCCCTGAGAACACTTATGGTTCCCAGAGCCCTGCCAGGAGTGGTCCCTGGGCACAGAAGCCCTAGGCCTCACCGGTACAGCCCCAACTCCCTGCACAAAAAAAAATGGTAAAAGTTGGCTGCAGGTGTTTATATGAGATGAGGAGTTTGAATGACACAGAATTTTCCCCTGCTCTCGGAGCCATTTGCAGGGTAGGCAGATGATTTATCATGAAGACAGGGAATGGGACACACGGAGCCATTGCTCCGTCTCCCACACCACCAGAGCAAATTGTACAAGAGAGCGCTAAAAAGCTTTGGTCAAGATCTAAGAAGGCAAGGATCTGGGTAGACATGGAGCCCAAATATTTAGAAGATTTGATTATGGCTACAAGGAAAGGGAGAGTGAAAGAGAAAGGTTTTTTTTTTTTTGTTGACAGAAGTCAACAGAAATGAAGACTTAAACAGGCATTGCTTGGAAACCACTTAAAAGTTCAATTACAGAGGTGAAATGACATCCATTTAATGGACTGCTGATGAACGTGATTAAAAATAGGTTATAAATCCTATTTTATAATGCTAATAATAGAAAGAAAAATCAGGACACAAAATATGTTCATAACTCAGGAAAATTAATGAACAGCACATAAGGGAAAACTGTAAAAATTACAAAATATATTATGTACACTCACCATATAGTATGGTGAGCATGGAAATATTTTTCCCTCCTTTCTGAAGTTCTTTCTTTCACATTTTCCTAATTGAATATACTTTAATATAAAAATCATTAAAACCTGAATTTAAAGTCATTTTCAAATAACCAAGATGAATCTCATTTTCTTTCATGAGATCTTAAAATTCAAACCTTACAAGAAAAAAAGGGCAAATGCCTTGTAGGTATCCTCCATAAAATCATGTAGCAGTATCAAGGATCCATCACCCCGGCCTCTATTCTGGGCCCATTTCCTCAGTGCTGCCTCTCAGTAATAAAATGAACAAAATCAACAACCTTTCTCTCTTGTCAGCAACCACAGTTATTTACTCTAGGCATGGATGATGGATCAGGTCCATGAGGTTATAAATAAGCCTCCTGAATGTTTTTAAAAACCAGAACTCTGGAAAACTTTCTGTGGACAAGATGTTGGAGAGACCACCAGAACCATCACTAAACAGTGGAGCATCAGCCACTCTGACCTGGGCTGTGTCCTACTGCCCACCACCCTCTGTCTCTTTCATCTGGCTCAGAGAGGCACTCTGCCTCTTCACACACAAAGACACTGATACAGATAAGTGAGGGATGAGCAGGTTATCTCTGATTTTCTCTTTGTTGGTTTTTAATTTGGATAATTTCATCATGTCTTCAGGACATGGACAGTTAAGAGAAGTCAATGCCAACAAGAGGGCCCAGAGCAATGACGAGCCTCTGAGGGAACAGTCAGAATGCATTCCTAGTATGGTTTGCTCTACACTGAGGGAGAGCACTGGGCTCTGTTTACATGGTGTTTCCCAAAACATGTCACCAGCCTAAAGCCCCATTAAAATCATTACAGGGACATTGGTCAAAGACCAGAACTTTGTCTCCAGAAAGTCAAGGTTAATACACATAACAGGCACTGGTTGCCAAGTTCAAAAGGTATCTTCACATTTTGCGTGAAGGAATGAAATCTTGGGGGTGAGATTTAGATGGATGGATACTGCTCAGTACTAGACATCTCTGGTTTTTATTCTTTTAAAAGCCTAATCTGTTTTCCTTTGAAAATACCCTCCATTTTTTTTTTGCAATCCTTGACCATTTATGGCTTTACTTCCATTGCCTAGTTCCACGATGGACATCAGACATGCTCACTTACCACAGGGTTTCAGGCGAGCCATTGACTGACCCCCAGCCATGCAAATGGACTCAGCTCTAGGACTTTGGGAAACACTGCTAAAAAGAGCAATTTCCTTGAGTGATATTGGCCTGGAACTGCTGACAGTCATCTTTGCTACCCTTGGATAAAGCTAGACTGATAGAACAACTGTTTTGGAGGCCATAAGAACTGAGAGAAGGGAAAAAGCTACATCCTGCTAAGAGCACCTGGGAACCTGGACCAGTTGTGCCTATAACCCAAAGCACAAATCTTTCAGTTAATTGAAAAAGAAATCCTGTGTGCTTATTTCTGAATCGAGAATCTTTTTATTTGGGGGGGGCGCTGGGGTGGCTGTCAGGGACTCCTGCCTCTGTAGTCAGGAATCACTCCCCTGTAGTACTTGGAGGATCATATGAGATTCTGGGGAATCAAACCCAAGTCCATCTTCCCACTGTACTATTTCTCTGGCCCTGGTATTGGGATTCTAATTCACACAAAGAAAAGAAACAAAGAAATAAAGTAAAAATGTTTACTTTATTTCAGTAAACAAAGACTATCCCGGCATTTCCCAGGTATATCATAGACTGATTCTGGGACCTAAACCTGAGTTCTGGGCTTTCACATATGAAGAATGAGATATGCACCTTTTCCAGTGAAAGGAATGAACCCAAAGATCTGGGTTTCATGTAAGTAATGAGCATATCTGAGGTGTGGCCATACAAGTAACAGCACCAGCTGGCAGGAGATTTTACCCAACAATTTAAATAAGGAAATTGGGTTAGAGGATGAATATCCAAGTTATGCAAAAGAACAGAAGAAATATTCTTTCATCAAATTAAATATAGAAATGTATTGCATTGCAAAGATTAAAAACATTTCAGGCATTCTTGGTAAAGTGAGCAGTTCCAGTTGTTGCTTCAGATCCCCACACTGCTGTCTTCTCATTCTTGTTGGCCAGCAACACTGAAAGTCTACCCTTGTCCCCCTTGGCAATCAATTTCTCGGTGTTGCACAAGCAAGCTTGGCTCTCTTGCCCAGGGGTACAGGTAATATATGTTCAGGGTGTGAATATGGCACAAGAGTATCACAGCATCAAAGTCAGCAGGAGGCCTCTGAGGGTTCTGTTTCTGCAAACTCAGGCCAATCTCACTCTCAAACTCAGGCCAATCTCACACACACACACACACACACAAACACACAGTGAGGTGATGGCTTGGGTCAAAGATGAGAGTGGGCAAACTTCTAGAGAGTTCTAGTTTTCAAATCAATCTCTTCTACCTCATGGGACCCTTCTCCTGGGTGCACTATAAACCTTTGCTAATTTCTTCTCCAATGTCATCATCCTTCCAGTCTTTTTTATTAAAATCTTTGCCCCATTTATTCTTCCACCTTTTGCTGAATATTATTTTCATCCCATTTCAAACATGAGCGCACAGAGGCATAGTCTATCTGCAAACTAGTCTCCTATCATTCAATCTTCCAGCCAATTCCATACAGGAGAGTCCATTTGTCCACAGTGCAAATCAGATCATGCCACTTCTCTTTCCTGCTTGGTTTGAAACTTCCAGGGCTTTCCACTGTCTTGAGTAGAAAAACTCAAAGCCAAACTCTCCTCAATGGTTCTGCACCATCAAGTCCTTGACTTCCTGCCCAGTCTGCCTCTTTGTGTTCCTTCTAAACTTCTTTCAGTTTTTCTTACTTGTCACATATTTCTACCACAGGACCTTTGCAGGTACAACTATTATCTGGAAAAATCCTTTCCATGGCATCGTTTTTCTGTAAGCCCTCTCTGATATCCTTGACTTAGCCATACTCTCTTAGTATGCTTTCCAAGCTCCACACTTACTACAGATGCGATTTTATATTTAATAGTTAGTTACTCTCAGTTAAACCTTAGACTTCGAGGCAGAGGAGAGAAGGCTCATGTCTACTCTGCCTCAGGGTTGTATTTCTGGCACAGGGCTGAGACTGCAACACCTACCAGTGACAAATTCTTTGAACAGTTAGAGAGTATTGAATACAATCCTAAATTATTTTTTTGAGTTTCCTTCCCTGAATTATTTTCATAGAAGGCATTATTTTCATCACATGTCAAACATAAGGACACCGAGACACATGCTAGACAAGCCACTTGTTCAAATTCTTGTTGATTAACTAAACCATAAAGTCCAGTTTCTAATTGTTAGGTCATTCAAGGATCTCACTGTGTTGTAACTCACAAGGCAGACACTCTGATTCCATCGGGCAAACTAATAGAAACTATTTTCCCCTTGTCTCACCCACATTTTCTTTCTATAGGTTCCACCTATCTCTGACCAAGCTACACCTTACAGATCCTCAGGGAATAGTCTTGTTATCACCCTTGTTATTCCACATCAAAGCCCTGATGATGAAGACCAAATGACACTCTCCAGCCGTCCTATATTGACCTCTACCCAAGGCGACTGATCCCAATCTCAACTGTAAAACTAGACCCAATATGTGATGTGAACCCTGACCCTAGCTTGCACAATAGCCTTAGACTCCTTGTCGCTGGTGCCTCCTGCCCAGGCACCAAACCCTGAACAATTTTTACTTGTATCCTTTGTCTTTCCTGCCTTTGACCCAGCATGTCACCTTAGACTATCACAGTTGCCTCCTATCATTCAGTTTTCATTTGACATTTGTGTGCTCAAACTTCCACATTTCCTTCCAGCCGTGCCAAAGTCAAACAGATGCATCAACAAACTGGCTGCTACAGGAAAGGGACTCTTATTCCTTCAGATAGACTCATGGCACAGACTTCGATTGTGATTATGACTCTTCCTGTGAGGATGTGTATCAGAGGTGAAAAGTACAGCTTTGGGGTCTGAGGATGTGGCTATGATAGAGTACATGTCTTACATGTGTGAGGCCCTGGGTCCATCACCACCACTGCATCATATTGCTAACTTACAAAAAGCACAATCATAGTAGTGCAGGAAATGTGACCGCAGACACCACTACAGTCACCACTCCCAGGATAGCGAAATCAATATTAGAAAGAGTACACATTTTTTGCTTACCTATTATGTCTCTCTAAATATTTGTTTGCTTACTTATTATATATATGTATATACATATATATGTGTATATATACATATATATGTATATATACTTTTGGGAGTATTGGAGTTTCACTCAGCTGTGTTTAGGGTTTACTTTTGACTCTGTGTTCAGGGATTACCCTTGGTGGTATTTAGGGGATCACACATAGTGCTAGGGATCAAACCTAGGTTGGCCACATGCAATAAAAATGCCTTATCTGCTATATAATCTCTCTGGTCCAAGAGTATTTTTTTCTTTTTTAAGCACATGATCACACCTAAGTTCATTCCTTCATCATCAGGGGTGACCATGGGGAGGTTACAATGCAGATGGACTTTGCAGGACTTATCTGTAAAATGGTTATTCACTATATACACTATTCAGTCTTATTTCATAGGGTTGCTATGAAGCTTTAGTTAGATGTTATAAAGTGAAATAATTAGCATGTAGGGTCATATTTCATGGTCTATAATGGTTATTATAAATTATTAGCATTGTTCTCATTTGCATCTACTATGGTTGGTTCAGTGATTAGGACACAACTCTGGAGTTAGAATAGCCTGAATCATGCCTCTTCAAGTCCTAGCCATGTGGCCTGGGGCTACTTGCTCTCTGTGCCTCATTTGTTATCTATTAAATGAGAATAACAACTCTCTAAGTCATAAGTTTGTGGATGAAGTGAATTGGTTCATTTAAAGTGTTTAGAATGGTACCAAGCACATGATTAACCCAATAATGTTAGTTGCTGTTGCATTACCATTTGTAACACCGTGATCTCCAGGGTGCAAGCTGCTGTAAAGCGCAGCACTGAAGAACTTCTGTAAGGTTCCCATGTGTTAGTGATATAAACAGTGACTGTCCCTGACTCATTCTCTGTGAGCATGATGGATGACTGTTTTCCAAGGCACAGGGACAGTACACTCTCAGTGTTAAACAGATTGGGATATGCCAAAACACAAAGCAGAGGTTGAAAAACCATTGGGGCTCTATTTTGCCAGATCTGTATTGGGAAAACTGCTGCCTACAGAAGATCAAGCTTTACATCAGATTATTAGATTAAAAGCTATAGATTTACTGAATGGCAGAAGTTGACAATGGAATAAGAAAAAATGATCATCCTGAAATATAGCTTTCAATGAAGGATCCAGATGTTTTGACTAAGCCTTCTGTGACATGTTCCTGTTAGAAACTGTGAGTTAGGACCTAAAGATACATAATTTGGAATGTCCCATTTTCAAAGAGACTGCAGAATTTTCTATTAAAATTCAAATACAAAGTCAGGATTGGTAGGTAAAAGGTTTGACTTTCCAAGTCAGTGGGTATGACACTTGCCTTGCACACAGCTGGCCCAGGTTTGGTTCCTGTCACCCCAGATGTTCCCCCCGAGCCTGCCAGCAGTGACTCCTGATGCAGAGTCAGGAATGAGCCCAGAACACTGTGCCAGGTGGCCCCCAAAACAAGCGTACAATCAAAAAGTTTGACTTTCCAAGTCTAGTCAACAGCATGTGCTTGGTTGTGAGGTTCCATTCTCAGATTATTAGATATGATCTTTCTTCCATGTTATCACTCTGCACATTCCATGGAAACCCAAGGATATAGAATGGGGTTCTTTAGTTCCTATTTCTCATGCTGTGTCAGTAAAAGAGGATCAATAGAGCTTTGGCTGATGGGGGCCAATGGGGAGATGATAGTAGTCAAAATATTCACAGGGGGCTGGAGTGATAGCACAGTGGGAGGGTGTTTGCCTTGCATGCAGCTGACCCGGGTTCGATCCCTGGCATCCCATATGGTCCCCGAGCACTGCCAGGAGTAATTCCTGAGTGAAGAGCCAGGAGTAACCCCTGAGCATCGCCGGGTGTGACCCAAAAAGCAGAAAAAAAATTCATAGGGACCCAAATTATACATGAGCATGTTTAGGATAAAAAAAGGAATGATAATAATTAAAAGTATCAGCTAACCCCATTTGAGAGGTTTGTGTATGTCAAAGATGAAATTAGAGAGTTTCAAAGCATTATTATTGAATTCTCACAAAAAACCTTACAAAAGAAGTATACTATTATTCACCAAATTCCATGCATGAGGAAACTGAGCCATAAATGAATTGTTCATGGCCACATGGCTCCTACATGACTATAATTGGGTGGGTATGCCAAATATTTATCGAGAGTTTAGAAAGCTTGGGCTCATGCAAGCACTTCTATAAAGGCTAATAATTGAGTTAAAATTGTGTCTATCCTCATAACTCACTACAGGTCTATGTTCTCTGTCCAACAAGATAGCTGCTTAGTCAAATAAGCCACAAAATTAAATTGATTAACATTAAATCACATTAAAAAATTCAGTCCATTACTGTTGATCACTTAAAATTTGACTAGTGCAACTGATGGCCTGACATTTTAATTTAATTTCATTTTAATTCAAATTGCGCTAGTTACATGTGGCTTATGGTTATTCTATTATACTACATGGACCCAAGAAAATTTTCTCTGCTTTATCAGATGTGTTTCAGGCATGCTATTACCAAGTCTTAGTGACGGAGGGGCACTAGTTGCTTGGAATAAGGAATCATAAAATTATAAGGAAAAATTCCCCCTCTCTCTTGGCCTTTCCAGCATCTCCCCAACCCCCACAACTCCTGATTTCCTGAGTCATTGGGTAAGAACAATAAAATGAAATCAGACAAACCCAGGGATAGCTGTTCAGAGACAACAGTAGCACTAGCATCTGCAGGGAGCCAGTTAATGCAGGTTCCTGGGTCCCAGCTCTGTCATGTCAAATTCCGAGGGACAGTGCGGAGATTCCAGAGTCCACAGCTTCACTAAGCAGCCTAATGATTCTAATGCAGAAGGTCTAGCTTTGAGAAACTCTGCTTCAGGGGCTGAATTACATATTTATCGTTTGGCCTCTTAAATAATTATAGAAGGCACATCTTTGGAGAATAGCACAAACCGGGCTGGAAGCCAGGCAGTCATCACTCTGCATGAATTGCTCACTGCTATGACATTAAGAAAGCTGCTTAGTCACAAGGCCTCATCTTTTTCATCCGAAATATGGGGGGTAAACATGCCTGCTGTCCTTGCTTTTGGGCAAATGGGAACAAGATGTGAATTAGAGAGAGATTCAAACAATCTTTTAATGTACTTCATAGATAGCCCACAACTTAGAGACAGAAATAGATTTCATAATTTTTTAAAAAAAATCACATTTTCAACGTATCTGAAAAGATGGAGAATGAGAGAGAGGAAAAACAGAGAGAGAGAGAGAGAGAGAGAGAGAAGAGAGGAAACAGAAAGAGATAGACCAGTGCTTGCCATAGAGGCATGGGCATTGGTAATGGGAAACATACACTGATGAAGGGATGGGTATTAGAACATTATATGACTGAAATCCAATCATGGACAACTTTATAACTTACTTTGATTCAATAAAAAAAAAAAATTAAGAAAAAAACAGGGAGATCTCACAGCATGGTGTTCCTATGACTTTGGCAACTTGATATGATTCTTGTATTTCTCTGGGTCATATGCATAGGCTCAACTCCTCATGCTCATCTCAGAAAAACGGAACAATTTCAGATAAATCTCTCAACCTCTAGGGGCCTCAGTTTCTTCTACTCTGATTTTTTTTAATTTTTGGGTCACACCCAGTGATGCTTAGGGGTTCCTCTTGGCTTTGCATTCAGGAATTACTTCTGGTGGTGCTTGGGGGACCATATGGGATGTCGGAGATCATATTGGGTTGGTCACATGCAAGGCAAATGCCCTACCCACTGTACTATCACTCTGGCCCCTACTCTGAAGTTTTAGAGGTATATTTCTCCTGGGTGAGGTTGTGGTGAGAAAGGAAGCCTGACCCACTGCTAGTCAGGAATGTCTCCTGGTTCAGACTTTATGGAAAGGTATGTGAAAATCTACTGCAAAAAATAGGAATAAAACTACTGTATGATACTTCTTGGTATAATCCTCCAAACACAAAAACATTAGTTAGAAAGGATACATGCAAGTCTATTTTCACTGATGCACTTAGTACAATAGTTAAGCTATGAAAATAACTCAAATGCCCAACTATTGATGAATGGATCAAGAAGTTGTGGTACATATGTATGTACATTGGATATTATGCAGCTCTAAGAAAGAACAAAATCAAGTAATTTGCTGCAACATGGATAGAACTAGAGGAAATCATGCTGAGTGAAGTGAGTCAGAAGGACCAGGATAGAGTCAGAGTGATCTCTCTTATATGTGGGCCTTCAAGATGCGTAGCCTGGAAGCAACAGAAGTCCAAAGGTAACATAAAGGGAAATTGGAAACCCACAACTGAGTCGGGGTGGTGGGAGCAGAAATGGAAGGGTGTAGGGGTCCTGGGGAGAGGGAGGTGGGTATACTGGTGATGAGTGTGGTGCTGGAATAATGTGCATGAAAATGCAATATTAATATTATTATAAATCATAAATCTCAATTTTTCTTAAGTGCTCTCTCTCTCTCTCTCTCTCTCTCTCTTCTTGGGCACCAGCAAATGCTCAGAGGTTACTCCTGGCTCTGCATTCAGGTATCACTCCTGGCAGGGCATGGGGACTATATAGAATGCTGGGGACTGGGGCCAGAGCGATAGCCCAGTGGGTAGGCTGTTTGCCTTGCACACAGCCAACCCAGGTTCGATCCCGGCATCCCATATGGTCCCCTGAGCACCACCAGGAGTAATTCCTGAGCAAAGAGCCAGGAGTAACCCCTGGGTTATGAGGATTTGATGGTACTTACAAAGTGCATAGGACAATACCTGCATATGGCAAAAGCTAAATCACTGTTAGCCAAACAAATAAAAATCTCCAAATGTGGCAACAATCATCTGGAGCCAGGCCTTGGACATCCCCTTGAAATGGGAGTTACCCAGATGAGTTTATCACACCCCATCCAGACACATCTGACAAGATTATAGTTGTGAGGGCTGAATGCACGTCTGGACATTAGGATGTGTTAGAACTACACTTCTCACGCTACCTGCATTAAAGGACTAGTATATCTCAATCCACTGAACACTAACACACGGTCTTCCTGAACATGGCAGATATACAATATATGCCTTATACAACACCGACTGCTCTGACCAATAAGATAAGTCCACTGAACATGCACTTGATATTGAAGTTGCTGGAAACACAGCCAATTGCAGTAGTTAGCTCACAGTGGACTGTGTCCAGCTCTGAGCCCCTTCATATCTCTTGAGCAGCATCACCTTCACACACCCCACGTTGCACACAAGTAGCTGGACACCATGAGATCAGGCATCAGACTGATTTGCTTTCCTCATCTGTTTTTTTGAGTCTGCCAGTCATCTCCCTGCCAATCCATATGTATTTTCCTACACAGTAAAATCAGCTCCTTCATAAGATGCCAAGGTTTGGGGTTAGCCATGGATGGGTGCTTCAGCATCTTGAGCAAACTTGTTTTGGTAAAAACTACTTCCAAGTCACAGCCCTACCTTTGCCTGAAGGTTACCTCGGGCAGACAGGACCTGCCTTATCTCATGCCCTCATGAACAACCTTGACCCTGAGTGGCTTCCCAGCAATTCAGAGCCAGTGACAGGCTGGAGTGTTGGTGTAAACTGGCAGCCCTCTGATCTGAAAAAGCAGTAAGTGCCTCAGTACTACTCATTTTCCAGAGTTCCAAGTGAGAAACATCAGGCTGAATCTTATCTCCAGTGGACATCACTCTTCATTTCCTCCTCCCACTTCTTCCTATTTATTTGTTTTATTATTTTTTACATTTTTTTGGGTCAAACCTGTAGGTGCTCAGGACTTATTAGTGCTTAGGTACTCAGGAATCACTTCTGGTGGGCTTGGGGACCTTATGAGGTGTTGGGGAATGAGCCTGGGTCAGCAGTGTACAAGGTAAGTGCCCTACCCACTGCGCTATCATTATGGCTCCAGCTGCTTTCTCTTTCTCGCTCCCTTTTGCTTCCTCCCAACCTCAACATGTCAAAGACATCCTAGTTTTTGTCTAGGTTTACTTATATAGAACCTCACCCAAGACACATTGAAAACTTCCTATTGGAAGAAGAAACAGTTAGGACACTGAAATCCCAAAGATTAGCATTGGGCAGCTTCCCCCCCCCTCACCCTCTCCCCAAGGAATGACACCTTGCTGCATCTTCCTGGTGAACAGAACCCTACCTGTTGTGTTGGACAGGGCCAGTGACTCCATGGAGCCCCGAGGGGTCTGCTCTGTGGGCGTCATGTCCTCTGTGTATTTCAGGGAACTGATAGGATGGCGGGTCCGGCATTGCTGAGCAGGCAGCGCCCCTTCCTCCTCTTCCTCCTCCCTCGTATTTAGGGACTTGGATGCTTCCTCGGGTCTCACTGAAGCTCTGACTAGACATATCACTGTAGCTCTCCTGGGAGGCGCAGTCTGCCGGGGTAGTAGTCCTCTCGGCATTCCTTAATGAAGCTGCCCCCATGCCCCTTCATGGCCAGTGAAGAGCTCCTTTTGGGGTTGCGGAAGTGCTTAGCCCACATATCAGGCTGAGCCCCGGCCCCCTGTCCTCCTGGGCTGTAGGAAGTTCTGATGTTGCACTGGCTGAGGAGCTGCAAGGGACTCTGTGACTGGTTCTGTTCCATCTTATTTCCATAATGGTAGGGCTCATCCCGACTCCGCCAAATGGGGTCTCGGTTGAGGCTGGGTGTCTGACTGGACAGGCTGAGCAGGTCCATTTGCAGCGACAAGGGGTCTACATCAGCGGATAGCCGGTTGGAGGTCACTTGCAGCTGACTGTGCTGGTTCAGCATGGGCTCCTCTGTCTTGCCCTTGTTCTTGCCGATTTTGGCGCTGCGCCTGGACTCTTTGGCCCTGGCATTCTGGAAGGCTGAATCAGATGAGTCGAGCCATTGGGGTCCTCCCCAGCACTGCAGGCCCTCGAGCAGAATATCTGGCCCTGCTTGGGGAGAAATGGCCGTCCCAGGAGGGATTTTTTGCAATGAGCACAGCAGAAACAGGATTCAGTGGCATGCCAGTGTTGGCCATCGTAGGTCATTTGACCCTGGTCAATCCCTAGGAAAAGAAGAGACAAACACATGGATGAACTGTTTAAAGCTCTGTGTTAGGATACAAAGTACACAGCACCCTAGTCTGATTCAGCATTCCAGAGATAGCAGAATAGTCAGAAATCTATCAATGATCAGGGTCCTAGATAAATGTGATTCATGACTTATTGTGAGAGGCAGCCAAGTACTAGTTAACTTTTTTGTGTGTCACACCTGCCAGTGCTTAGGGGGGTCACTATGCCAGGGCTCAAACCAAAGGCTCCGACACGGAACGGCATGTTCTTCAGCAGTTTGAGCCATTCCCCGGCCCAGTCAGCTCTTTCTTAATGCATTTGCTGAGTAGAGAGAAATTGTATTAAAATAGCCTGTGCATAAATCCTTCTGCCTAGGACACATTTCCCCGAGCGACAATAATGACACTAACAAATAATATAGCACTGCTCAATGCTTTTCAAACAGGTAAATTCACTTAACCTCTCAGCTGTAGCGGCTCTTTAATATTTCTGTATTCTCAAAAGATAAAATAGAGGGAAAGTAGGTTAAATGACTTGCTTAATGAATTGAAACCAGGAATCACATGTGAAGCTCTACAAGGACAGGCTCATTAAGGACTGGGGTGTCTCCAAGAGCCTGGCCTAGTGCATCATAGGGGCTTTCATATGTAAGGTGAAGAGAGTTCCATCATCCGCATATGATAAAGAGCAATTCCTATAGCAGTTCAGTTAAAAAAAAAAAAATAGCTGTTGGTAAGAGAAAAATCTACTTTAGAGAAGGAACACCCGTCAGCGAGGTTTGTCTATGTACTGACCCTTTGGTAAGCATGCCTACCCCGCACCTGACTTCATGGCAAAGAAAGTCATGCATTTCCTCCCATGCCAGAGCAGGCCTGGTTTACATAGTCATGTTTGACCTGTATACTAGGACGAGCCTTTCACTCTCCCAGCTGTTCTTGCTTCTCAGTTTCTTTTCTGGCTATTTCTAGTGATAAGTTCCAAGTGGGATACTTGTTTCTGCCTCTCTGGGTAGCAAATTGTAGATGGGGCTAAAGCCATGCCTGGACCAAGTACTGGCTACTCAGAAACCATATCTCTGAGGTCAGGGTTTGATCGACAACCTGTAGTTGGTCAATGAAAGTGTCACCCTGGGAGACTTTTCATTATATTATTTTTTGAGGCCACAGCTGGTATTATTATGTTCAGGACTTACTTCTGACTCTGAGCTCAGGGATCACTCCTGGTGGTACATGAGGAACCGTATGTGGTGCTGGGGATCAAACTTAGAATGCCGCAATCCTATTACTATTATCTTATATTTTAGGTCTTCAAGGAAAACTCTCTTTGGTTTTCAATTTATTTATTTTTGTTTTGGGGTCATTTCAATGGTGCCCAGGGTTTCTTTCTAACTCTGCACTCAGGGATCGCTCCTGGGTGGGCAGCGTGCAAGGCAAACTAGCTGTACTATTGTTCTGGCCCTCAGGCTTTCTTTTGATAGCAGTTTTAAATTGGAAGGACAGAGGTGAGAGGCCTTGGGGCCTGCTTGCTGTGTGAAGAGTCTGCTGAGAAAATTGCGGTCAGCGATTACTTTATCTGGAAGGACACCTGCGGTCTGATGCTAGTTCTAATGTGATCCTTGACGTTTAGTAGGGGAGGATTCTAAGCCTAAAACTTCTAGGTATACCTAATCGAGCCATGTTTGGAGAAACCATTAACAAGAAATGGGGGCACAATTTAAATAAAACAGAAGGCTGGGAACAGAGGTGAGTAGGAGGACATCTTCTCCTGGAGCTCTCTGGGGCCAACCCCTCAATACCCTTAGCTATTCTACCTCGGCACAGCAGGACAATGATGCAAATGGGAACAAAAGCCCCTCAACCCTGTATCCAGATAAAGGAGCGATGCTTATTAGAGTGTCTAACCTAATAAGCATATTATATGTCCCCCTTATATGAAGGACTTATAAGGGCTCTTTTTAGCTGGACCAGTGAGGTCCAACTGAACAGGCTATAGAAAAGTCTGTGGTAGCTGCAAGGAAAGCTCAGGGATCCAGAGAGATTACTCCTCAGTCTCATTCCAGCTGGGTGTATAAATGATAACAGCCTGACTGCTGGGATTCAAATGCTACTTCTGCTGCTGACTGACTATGTGGCTGAGCTACTCAGCCCTTACGTTTAGCAAAGAGACCTGGGTCTGGTCTCCTTTGCAGAAAAAAGGGATGCTAAGGGTTACAGCAGGGTGTGGTGAGGATCAATTGAGGTAGTGTGCAGAATCACCAAGACCATGCCTGCTGGTCTTTCCTCTTCCTGTATTTTCATTAGAAATCCATGCCCTGCTCTCTCTGTGCTCTGAGGGCTGCTGCCTGGAAGCTGGCCAAGCAAGACTTCTGAGTTGGCTGGGTCTTTCCTTCCTTTGTTCTTTTCCTCTTGTCCCCTGCTTTCTCAAGACCCCTTTCTAGTAGCTGGGCTGTCCAGCTTCTAAATCAGACAGCAGCTCCAGCACTGTGCTCACACACCACCACAGACATCCACGCCAGTCCTGGCCTCCACCAGCTCCTTCTTCAAGAAAACTCACTCTGCAGTGTTGTAGCAGCAGGGGCCTAGTTGGGGGGGCGAGGCGGGGTGAGGCCTCACCAAAGGCCAGGCTGGGATGCAGAACGCAGAGGGGGAGGCGTTATAAAGTGGCCCAGCAAGCAGCTGAACGTGGTCTCTGATAAACATCACCAGTGTCATATGGTCCTCTGAACTGCTCCTGAACTCTGAACATCTGGAAACGGGCTCTGCCATTCCACATCTAAGCATTCTTTTTTTTTTATTCCCCTCTCTAAGCCCTTTGAGCACTTCTCTGAGGGTGTATGCATCTATTGCTGCTACAGCCTCGATCTGTTTATAGGACTGTTTACTCTGCTGCACGCAGCAAAAGTCCTGTTGCCTAGCAACGGCTGCCTGATGCAGGGTCCGTTCTGAGTGGCTGTGTAAATAGGGAATGTTTGTCTAATATGGTCAGAGGGAAGCACCCAGAGAGGATGGAATGCATGCTCTTTCACTGTTGCAGGAAAATGACATTTTCAGGAGAGTTGGACCTACAACAACAACAAAAGCAGGTATGGCACCTTAACTACAAGCAGTGATAAGAATGCAGGCTGAAGTCCCCTGTTCTGGTGAAACACTGATGCCTTTTTATGGACTGAAAAAGAGAAAGAGACGAGAATGCCAACCACAGCCTCTAATGTAAGAGCAGAGCAGAAAAGAGTTGTTCGTGCTCTGCTAACAGATTTTTTCTCTTCCAGGCCACTGAGTAAAAATTCAAAGACTTTCTGGGAAGGTTTTTAAGCATCTACAGAAAGGAAGAGAAGAAAGAGAAACCATAGAGGAAGGGGTACCATTGCTTTAGTTAACTTTTCTGTACAGTGCAAAGCTTCACACCTGGGCTAGCACTCTCTTCAGAATTCACAGTGAGCAATGTGCGGTGACTGGCACCCTTTTCTCAAAATACCTTTCACTCTCAGAATCCCAGGTCCAGCCACCTGTCAAAACCAAGCTCTCTTTAGCTCTTTAGCAGTCAAGGAAGGTGGCTTGACTCATTTTCCTTGTGAGAAGAGAAAGCAGTTGGGTAGCTGGTTGAGTGTGAGGCTCTGGGGCTGTGTGAGCATGAGGACTTCGGGGCCAGGAGAGAAGGAACCTGCTCACCACTAGGCTTCCCTGAGGGAACATAACTGGGAAGCCGAGAGAATGGCAATAGGCAACCTAGGTCGGCACAGGCTCGGGCTGTAAAATGCCTCCCGACAGCCAACATCAGTCTGTGAGGACAGACCTAAGACAAAGCCCCACCCACAGCTCCCACCCTAGCACCCTGGGAGCACATAAGCAGGAGCCTGTCCCCAGAGCTGGGATTGCTCAGAGCACATAAAGTTCTCAAATGACTAGTCTGTGGGTTGAATACACCAGTTCTGATATACATGAAGTAGGAGACAAAGGCACTTCTTTTTGTTCCTGATAAAATCAGAGCAAATGGGCTCCCAGACTGGTTATCTCTACATCTCCCTCCTATAGGTAAGAAGTTGGCAGCTTCTGAGCAGATTTCTTGGAATTGCACAAGCCACAGGAAGACCAGGCGGCTGGTCTCACAGACATTCCTCCACTGCCAAGTTTTTTTTCTTCCCCCTTTAAAGAGCAGCTTATTCTCGAGGGGCCAAAACAGGCAAGTTGAATGACGAAGCTACAGATGCAGGAAGACTTGGAAGAGCACCGAAGGGTTGAACGATCATTTATTTGTAAAGAGAAAAGGATTTTCACCATCTCAGACACATTTTTCTTTGGGGAGTTTACAGCTTAAGAACTATTGGAGATTCTCTTGCTTTGCTTTTGGCAGGGTTAGGCTCTTGCTGATTTTTCTTTTCTTTCCTTTTTTTATTTACATGCAGAAACCATTTGGTTTTCTTAACTATCCCTTCCAAGAGGACTCACTGCTCTGGTTCCTCCCGCTGCTGACCCTTGAGTTTTTCCAAGGAGACTGTGGAAGCATTTGTTTACATTTTCCCTTCATATTTCCCTTCCAAGAACTTTCCTTCTTCCTGGGTAGTGGGGCTCCCTGTGAGGCAGGGCCTAGGACCCAGGCTGACTGAAAGGAGAAGCCTATTCTTTTCTTTCCAAGGTGAAACCTGGTCAACCAGGGTGTATCCCGCTCCCATTTGGAGGACCTGATTGTACACTAGAAGGAAGACAAACAGTATCACTCCTTTAGAGAATTAAGTCCTGAGAACATATGAAATTAAAAGAGAGGGCAGACATATGTTAGTTATGATGTGCAGAGAACTTGCTTCCAAATGATGCCAGTAGGAGGCAAGCTAAGCAGAGAGGCAGAGAAAAAAAAAAAACTTGTTTGAATCCTTGTCACATCCCTAGCTGAAGCCAGACATTGATTTTTCATGTAAGCTTAGTTGAGAAATTCCCTTTTCATTAGCACAGGATCAGTTTGGTTTCTATCACTAGCAATCACAGAGCATCTAACTATACCAGACATACAGCAGCAATCACAGCTCCAGTCTCCATTAAACATTTTCTTACCTATGTGTTGAGCACAAGTGTCGCAATATTCCGCATATAAGGACTCGAAACAATGGCAACAGTAGGGCCTTCCCTCCTTCATGATGTAACGCTGGCGCCCAGCACTGTCTCACACTCAAGCAGCAAAAGTGTTTCATGTGCCAGTGCCGGCCCTCAGCTTCTGTGCATTCATCTGCAAAGATGATCTGGAGATTGGAGAGCCAAAGGTCAGTGCTTGGAAACAACCTGAGTGCCTGAGAACAGTTGACTGGTTAAAGAAACTATGGTACATCTACATAATGGAATAGCATGCAGCTGTTAGGAAAAATGAAGTCATGAAATTTTCTTATAAATGGACGGACATAGAGAGCATCATGCTGAGTGAAATTAGTCAGAAGGAGAAGGACAGATATAGAACAATTGCAATCACTTGTGGGGTGTAAATAACATAATATGAAAGCAATATTCAAGAACAGTAGAAAAAAGGCAGGAAGTTTAGTCCAAGCTTGGAAGCCTGCTTCAACCGCTTGGGGAAAAGACAGTTGGCACAGGATAGGGTTACTATGACAAGCATAGTGGTGAATGATCACTCTGTGATTATTCAGAACTGATCATTCAGGACTGATGATTCAGAACTGCAGGCTGAAAGTAGGTAAAAGAACAAACATCATAACCTCTCAGTATATGTATTGCAAACCATACTTCCCAACAGGAGAGAGAGAGAGAGGGAGAAAGAAGGAAAGTGGCTGCCATAGAGACAGACTGAGGAATAAGGGGTGAGGATGAGGCAGGAGGGTAAAGAGGCACATTGGTGGTGAGAAATGAGCTGGTGGAGGGATGAGTGTTCGAACACTATGTGGATGAAACCCAATCATGAACAGCCTTCTAACTGTATCACACAGAAATTCAATAAAATAATTTTTTAAAAAAAGGTTACTGCTGGAGACCCAGTCATGTGAAAATATGTGAAAGCACCTTTTGGAGGACGAAAGCTCTGGGTATTCCAATGTAGAAGGTCAGAGTTTATAAAAGTTATCAATATGGAATATGCATGTATGTATATA